>JABUQX010109368.1:5000-7500 GCA_015478945.1 Trachelipus rathkii
ACTCATTGCAAAAAAATTTATTATTTTCTGAAGCAATTACCTGTGATTTGGGGTAATTGATATGGCCAATTTTTTTTTGGGGAAAAAAAAAAAAACTCAAGACTTACTTGTTTCACGGCTTCTATTTTCGCCTATTGGGTTTCCAGTGTTCTAGATACAGAAGAATAAATACCAATTTACTATAAAATTATGAACTTTCAGTATTCTCTTTGGGTGATGATTTTCCATATGTATGAATGGCGTTGTATTAAATGCTTTTAGTGAACTATATCTAGTTTAGTTTTTTTTTGTGGCATATTTTACACTCTATTAAAGATTTTGTAACATTATTAATAATAAAAAAAATCTTTTACGAATGATGGCATTTTAAAACAATTTTGTGATGTTATTATTATGACAAATCTGTAATCAATTAATGAATAAAATCTTTATCAAAATCTGTTTATATATATATATATATATATATATATATATATATATTTATATATTATTTCACATATTATTTATTCTCTAAATGTATTATAGATATATATCCCTATTTATATATATAATATAAATAAAATATATATATATATATATTTATATATATATATATATATATATATATATATATATATATATATATATATATATATTAAATTTTCTCTATATAATATATATTATATATATATATATTATATATATATATATACCGTATATTATATATATATATATATATAATATTATATATATATATATATATATATAATATATATATATATATATATATATATATATATATATATATATATATATATATATATATATATATATATTATATATATATATCATTATATAGATATATATATATTATATATATATATATATATATATATATATATATATATATATATATATATTATTCTACACATCTCTCTTGTAGGACTTTCACCCTGTCAGTTGGGCCAGCATCTTCTTTCCTTTGGCCTCGAAACTCTTGATCCTGGAGCACTCTAGAAAACTCTTCCTCGACGCAATAGTTTTCGATGCTAGTCCTTGAGTTATATACTCAGGTAGGGTTTTCACCCTTTCAATGGAACTAGCATCTTTTTCCATTTGACCTTTAAAATCGTCCTCCCAGAGCTCTCCAGAAGATCTTGTTTCTAGGCGCAAAAGTTTCTGATGCTGGTCCAGGAGTTTTTCAAGCAAAAAAAACAAAGTAAAGGGCCGGGTTGCTAGCTCTGTCGCCCTAGAACTGTGAGAAGGAAAATTTTTGCCATCTCTATCACGTTAGGACTGTGTAAAGATGAAGGCCTGCCATCTCCGTCTTCCTAGTGCTTACCGTATATATATATATATATATATAATTATAGAGTGGTACACATAGTATATATATATATATATATATATATATATATATATATATATATATATATATATATATATATATATATATATATATATATATATATATATATATATATATTATATATAATATATCTCGCTACATGATTTTAATTAAAATTATATAAAATATTTTTTTTACATTTCTTTATAGCTTAAGGAAAGTTCATTAGAAATTTCCGGTTCCGGCCGGAATTTCCCCGGAATTTTTTTTTGTGATTCCGGCTAATTTCGGTTCCAGCCGGAACCGAAAATTTCAGTTCCGGTACTAACCCCTAATATATATATATATATATATTATATATATATATATATATATATAATATATATATATTTATATATATATATATAATATAGTGATGAGTGAGTGAGTGAGTGTGAGTATAATATATATAAAATAAAATATATATATATATATATATATAT
The DNA here is from genome assembly GCA_015478945.1 of Trachelipus rathkii. Lineage (NCBI taxonomy): Eukaryota > Metazoa > Arthropoda > Malacostraca > Isopoda > Trachelipodidae > Trachelipus > Trachelipus rathkii. Next base: position 6,810 of record JABUQX010109368.1, read on the forward strand.
ATATATATGGTTCAGCCTTTTCGATTATCCGTCATATGTATCTTAAAAACGATTAATGCTACAGTAAAACGCGAATACATTGCTGGAATTTTGGTCCAATGCTGTCCTTACATAAAAAAAAAAAAAAAAAAAAAAAAAAAAAAAAAAAAAAAAAAAAAAAAAAAAAAAAAAAAAAAAAAAAAAATTATATTATCAAAAAAAAAAAAAAATAAAGGAAAAGGAATAAATTTTTGGAATCCTGGTAAAAGAAAATAATAATGTAATAATAATATAATAAAAAAAAAAATTATGTTATAAATTATAGTAATATTTAGAGACCTTTTATTGGTTTCTCGCTTAAAATAAATAGACTTTCTATTAAATTTTGCTTTTTTTTTTTTACTAAAGAATACCCCAAGGGTATACCGCACCGATGGCAGGAGTCGGGGTCTCTCGGCCTTCCGGGGAACTACGGGGTAGGACTAATTCCCCCCCTCCGGGAGGTCTCCGGTACCCTTTTCCGGTATTTGGGTGTCGCGGGGGTTCCTCCGCCCCTCCCCTACGGGATATGGAAAACGTCCCCCCCTGTGTTCCCCGTGGCTCGAGCCCCTAGTGTGCGCTATAAAGCAAAAATTTTAATAGAAAGTTCTATTTATTTTACGAGAAACCAATAAAAGGTATCTAAATAGGCCTTCTAATCTTTTTACTAAAT
>JABUQX010109368.1:12500-15000 GCA_015478945.1 Trachelipus rathkii
CCGCCACCCCTCCCTATATGAGCTATAGTGTTATTCGGCATAAATTTAGTTTTAAATACTCTGAAACACAATGAAGCTATCGTACAACAATCATCCAGACAATCTATTTTATACGTGTTAAGGAATATTCCTCTAAACTTTTCAAAACACCGTCTTAGAATGTCGACGTCTTCTTGTACACAGTACTTCGTACATTCTGATTTAATATCGTAGTCTCTATTTTCATAACTGCTCCACCATTCATCAAAATCCTTTTTCTCACTTTCGCTCATCAGATCAACTTCAAACAATGTTTTATCGGGAATAGGTCCTATATAATTTATAGTGTCCTGAGTGAGGAATCTGTATGGGAAGAAACCTTTAGCCAGATTACCCTCTATCCCCATACATTTAGGTAGTTTTTTCAATGCGCAAGGCATGTATAATAATGTATCTTTGAAATGAATATTGTGCTGACTGGTTAATGTGATAATTTTAGTCCCTCGCTTTATAGGGTTAGTCGATATTGAACTCGCCCAGGGTCTAGCTAGCAGTTTGCTGAAGACAAACTGCGTATCAAATTTTGAACCATTATGAGCGGCAACTATTATTGTATCTTTTTTATGTTTTGAAGCAAAGAGGGCGAGATATTCTATAAATTTATCCACTGGACATTTACCATACACATCAGTGGACGTTAAATCTAAATGAAAAGTTTCCATACGTCTTACACCACAATTTTCACATTTATTCTCATTTACCAGTTCCTTATTGCTACATTTATAACAAAGCAGCATGCTCACCAACAAATAAGGAATCATGTCAACTATAGCTTTCCCATTCTCATCCACTCTAGCATTATGATTATACGTCTCTATATCATAATATATGGTATATACATTCTTTGCCCGTTCATTCACTTTCAATGTGTCGATAATGAAACATTTATGTCTACCTATCTCGTGCTAGCGCATACATACTTCGTATCACCACGTGAAAACATTTTATATTCTTACATCATGCTGTATTACCTATTTATCAGTGGTATCGCCAAAGTGTGACAATCTTTCACTCATCTATACTCTCTCTCTTCACTTATCACTATTTTTATGATGAAGGTATTAAACACTGCAGCTCATTATAGAATTTTTCTATACATTTACTTTAACAGTCGTGCTAAGAGGGACAGGATTATTGATTACCCTTACAATTTATTGCCTCGGAAGCACTGCCGCATACGCCGTACTTACAATAATCATTTCATTAATGCACTATTAAGATCTCAATATTTGACTCTATAACTATTCTGTAATGCTCTCGAGAGAGGCGCCTAGGCTTCAATATGAAACGGGTGCATAGACCCTGAATACGCTGTATCATAGCATATACATATTAGTGATAATTTAATTCAAGAGTGTCAGATCTTGGGAAAGATAGTAAAAATGAGTGGTGTTTAAGTGTCAGGGATCTTACTCAATTAATCTATTATTTATATTAAATAGACTCTCAGTGTATCATTAATTCTACTTAATTACTCATTCATTCTTTGATTTGTTATTTTACAATTTATAATTCAGTAGTCATTCTTATACTCATCTATAGCTCATTTGGTTTCTGATTATATTTGATATACGGATACTCTCAAATATATAAGTAATTCTTACTAATATTCCTAATATAATTTTCCGTATTTCAATTATACAGTGGTGGGGATACTTATCAAGGTGGATATAATGTGATATTCATTGATTTATATCTATTAGATCCTTGACAACTGGCTCAACAAACACTAAAGACGGATATCGCTACGAAACTTCTTTGGAAATTGGCTGTACTGTATTTGGGTGAGAATAGTATTTTTCATTAGTTTATTGCGAGGCTAGCTACTGTTCTAGTATGTTATAATCTCGGATTATTGCAGTGATGATCAGATTTGCTGCGCCACAGCTCTTCACGCTAATGTAACTCTACTGTGAGAACCGGTCAATCCCTATCATCTGTACATTCTACATTTCGCTCAGGGAAATGTTGTGCAACTGAGGATCCAAATATATTGTACTTTTTTTGCACATAACTTTGTGAGCTGTTATTCCACGAAAACAGACTTCACTTTCCCTCTCGCAGCATAGTAAATGGACCCTATGGCTCCCTGTCACGATTGTGTTTAGAACTGCACCTCAGCTACAATAGGGCTCTCGAAAGCTAGAGGCTTTCATTCCACCCGACTGGAAAACTGCGGTCGATATTCGGGAAGCATGTGGGAACTTTAGTACGTCTACATGTATTGATGCCAATGACCTGGATGATGTCTATCAATCCATTGAAATTACAGTCAGATGTCCGTATTGATTATTACCCAAGGTGAAGCTGAAACGATCTTGTTTACGAGGTTGTATTTTGCGAAGTTGTCTCTGAGCTGTTGCTTCGAGGTGCATGTAAAAATGACTACTTGGACCATGGCACAAGAGTAACATTTTATCGTTAACAGGAAAGCAGAAACTGCGGAGGCTCTTCCATGTCA
>JABUQX010109368.1:22500-50261 GCA_015478945.1 Trachelipus rathkii
AGAAAACCCGCATGTCTGTTATATAAAATTTTTATTTATAAATTGTACGAAATTTTTATTAAAAAACATATACTTTACTGCTTTAGCAGCTTTAATTATGCTATTATTCATTATTCACTTAACGAGTATGAATGTGGAGAAATTTACGTTCAGAAGTCCGGCTACATGTCTTGTAGCTGGTCCGAAAGGGCTGGTGGTAAACCTTTCTATATTAATATTTTAAAGAAAATGGAATTTTTGAGCATCCCCCTTAAAAATAAATGGTGTATAATGTTATCAAGAAAAATTTATAGAATATAAAGATGTGATTCAATTTCATGAAGGCATATACGATATTAGATCGTTGGACAATATACATGGCCACAAAATTATTGTATTAGATGATTTAATGCACAAATTGAATTTGGAAATAGCAGAAGCGTTCACAGTTTATTCTCACCATCTAAATATTTCTGGTGTTTTTCATAACACAGAATTTTTCATCAAAGCAAGCATATGCGAAGTGTTTCTTTAAACACCCAGTATTTACTATTGTTTGGCCAGAGAAGAGACGTGAGTCAAATTAATGTATTGGCAACTCAGATGTTTCCCCTTCAAAGGAAAGAGTTCTTAAAAGTATATAAAGAGGTTACGTCGATCCCCCACGGTTATTTGATGTGTGAACTTCACCCAAAAAACACGCACAGAGTGCTGCTCCGTACCAACATTCTGCCCTATGAGATAGAAACTGTATACATACCTGAATAATGAGTGCTCTAGTTGCAAAGTATTTACCTCTTATAAAAAAATTTAAAAAGCTGAAACCTTCTGAAAACGTAAACTAATTAGTGAGGATGAGAAATTCATCCAGTGTGTATGTGAAGTCTGATTAAATCTTATAAAAGGAAATGTTCCTTTAACAGACCTCAGAAGGTAAAGCTACGCCGTTATAGAAACATCATTAAAAAACTCTCCCTCAACATTAAAAATCTGAAAAATAAAAAGAAGTTACTACAGAGAGGAGGAGGGGTATTCCTACCATTACTTTTCTCCGTTATAGCTCCACTGATAACTAAGTGGTTGTCCCCATGATGAAGAAGGTTGCTGTACTTCCATATAATGAGTATGAGAAAATGAAGTATAATAATACAGCATCTGTACAGAAATTCAATCCAGCCGATTCAGCATTCACAACCTCTATTATGGGGGGTCCAAGTTTTATTTTGGCCACCACAACTGTGCAAAATCACAATCTGCCCCCATATACGCAAGATATTAACCCCACAGTGCATTGACTTACATCCTCTTTCACATCACAAAAACAGTTTGACACCAGAATCTTATATTGTGGAACGAGCATTATCTTTTCATCAGCCTCTACCACCCAGCTTACATGATCCTAAAGTTGAACAGATAACCAACTACGAGAAAGAAGTGTACAGGATATTAAATTCAGACATTAACATCCATGAGAAACGTATCTTATACCAAGATGCCATACAAAAATTGATAGATCTTAAAGACCTGCATCTACATCCACCACTATGCAAACCGCCATCCGATGATGTAGATATACCTAATGAAGTAAAACTTGAAGTGAAAAATGAAGATAAATTTAAAAATATCCTAGCGGAGAGCTTACCTATTAGAGTGCGTAAATCAGGAATAACTTTATATAATATATTAAAAGAGCAATTATCTTTGAATGAAGCAGGGCAGATCGTAATTGATGATGAAATAGTTAAGGAATCAATATATTGTGGATTTGGAAATAGCTGACTCTCTCACGTAACTGGAAGAAAGGCCCTGTAAAAGGCTGGAATGAGATCAAACAAGAACTTCAGACTATTAATTTTCCCAGAAGCTTAATCTTAAATACACAACGATTAGCAGACTTGGATAATATCCCTATTACGCCAAGACCTGATTCAAGTCCCTCTGGTACTTCTTACGCTTCAGATAAATTTAAACGTGTTACCAGAGGCAGAATAAGAAAAACTTATAATAAACCTATTTGGATTAAATCGTAATTATGTATTATCATATATTTATTTAGTTGTAATGCTTGTATATAAATAAATATGTTATTTTAGAGCTTTTTCTTTATCCCTTTTAACTTTATAGCACATTTTGGTATATATATATATATATATATATATATATATATATATATATATATATATATATATATATATATATATATATATATATATATATATATATATATATATATATATATATATAACGTTTACATGGAGTCAGTATCCAACATGGAGGCAAAGGATGTAGTTGATAAGTATTACTTCAATCTGAGGGAACCAAATAGTTTTGGGGGCTTCAGTAGGTTTGCTTTAAGGTATCCTAATATTGAGAGAAAAGAGTTAAAAGCATATTTAGAGGGAGAAGAGGCATTTACTCTACATAAACCTGTAAGAAAAAAATTTCCTACGCGGAAAACCATATCCCCGCAGCTCGATAGTGTATGGAAATTAGAATTTATCGAAATGATTAAATATAGTTCTTATAATGATGGATTTCAATACATACTTTTTACAATTGACGTATACTCTAGATACTTGTGGTTGAAACCAATAAAGGATAAAAGATCAGCTACAGTTGCAGCAGCAGTACTTGAAATTATAGAGGATGAGAGGAGAACACCTAAATCATTCTGGACCGATTCAGGAATGGAGTTCAAGGGCCGAGAGTTTCAGGAGGTGCTTTGGGAGTATGGTATAAGTTATTACAATACATTTTCCGTAAACAAAGCGGCTATAGTTGAAAGAGTCCAGCGTACTATTAAAGAACGCATGCATAGGTATTTTACTAAAATGAATACTTTTAAATATATTGATATATTGGACGATCTAGCTTATTCTTATAACAGGTCTTACCATAGAACTATAAAGACAACACCTTTAGAAATGTCAAAAACTAGAGGTCGTAGAACACATCTGCATGAAAAAGAAAACAAAATAAAAGATAATTCAGGAATAAAGGTGAATGACTATGTAAGAGTATCTCGAACAGCAGAAAGATTTAGAAAAGGATATGAATCCGGATGGACTACGGAAGTTTTTAAAGTTCACAATATCCGCTCATTCCGTAGTGATAGTTTAAAGGTATATTACCTGGAGGATTTAGATGGTGAAAAGATAAAAGGAGGGTTCTATAAACAAGAAATACAAAAAGTACGATTTAGTCCTGAAACTCACGACTATAAAATAGAAAAAATATTAGCCACGAGAGGAAAGGAAAAAATAAGCACTAAGTATGGTACTTTCAACGCCATCAAAATATCAAAGCAAGTGAAATTAAGAATTATTAATCAGTTGACATTACAATCATGGAGAGTGTAGATCACTTTTATTTAACTCTTCCGTCTTCAGCCTCTTTGGATTTACATCCTGATAATAAACTCTCGGATTTTACAACTGTGTTAATGAATCCTATACAACTTGAAAGAGAGGTATACGAAGCAGGACTATGTGAAATGATATTAAATACGGACATAGAAAATTTACCTCACAATCTATTCTGGATGACAGTGTACAGAAGTGTAGAATGTGTTGAAACTATATTACAAGTGAAAGATACTCGCTTTCTGAAAAGGACTACAATTGCTACAAAACTGAGTGCGACTACATTTGGAACAAAAGAATACTTTTTTGAAGAATTTACTTTGCGCAGGTCATATTTTAAATCGGTGCCTGCTATTTTTAGCCATTTAAACGTGCTCTTTGATATGAGTATTATGTGTAAGGATCTGGTATACAAAACTGAAATGCGCACCTATGAAGATAAAGTAATAATATCTTTAAGCTCAAAAGTAAGTGTAAACCTTCGAGACCGCGACATGTTTTTTCTCGAACGGTCACAGTGGCAGCGAAAACATATTCGTAAACGTGATGCTGAGCTGGATATACTTCATGATATCCCTACTATGTTGAAGAGGGTTATACTATCTGTTGAGAATAACCCCATGACTCCACATGAACAAAAAGATGAAGCAGAACGAGTACTGCATTATACATGTACCCCATCCGAGATGCTCAACCACCCAGGGATGGCTTATGTATATACAAATATAATTGATCATCAATATGTAGGTAATACTAAAGCTCCTTTATTAAGAGTAGTATATTTTCCGAAAGAGAGTAAAGTTATAACATTCCCTAATGTTCATTATCTACCTCTGAATAGATCAAATTTTGACTCTGTACGCATGCATATAAAAGATGTAGAAGGAAATCCCTTCCCCTTTACAGACGGAGCACTGTTATGCAAAGTTCATATTAGAAAGAAACAGATGCAGTAATTACAGCATAATGGATTATATATAAGTGGTGTAGTCAGATACATTTTCTTCATTCATTAACATACTCTCGACGTGTGAAGATAGTATAAGAAAGACACTCCTGTAATAATGGATGAAGAAAGGGTATTCAGAGGATCAAAAATGCAGCGGGGGTATGGCCTTGGTGGATTTTTTGCCAAGCTGTGGAGAAGTGCAAGGCCTCTACTCAGGAGAGGTGGGGAATATATAGGTAAAAAAGCTATAAGAACAGGTTTGCATACTATTCAAGATATTGCTGCAGGAAATAATCCTCGTACAGCATTAAAAAGACGTATTGCCGATGTTTCAGACGAGATGCTGGATGATGTTAAGCGTAAAATAAGACGTAAAATGTCAGGTCAAGGACGAGGGGGCAAGAAGATTGTCATAAAGAAAAAGGCTAAGCGGAAAAAACCTCTAAAGAAAAAATGTATTGATGTATTTGCTATTTAATTACTAACTGACAACTTTTATACGAGATGTGTATATAAGTAAGGTTTTTTCATGAAAATGTTCATTATACGTCCAGAGCTCGAAGATACAAGATGCATTTCCTTCATCCTTCTAGTCCTGATTGTTGTAAGAGTGAATTGGATCTCTTCTCCATGAATCCTACACAGATTAGCGTTAACGAGTCCAACTTTATCAGTATTAACCCTCTGCATTCAATTACCAATACAGATGTTCCTCTAGAGTTCAATATTCCAGGCACTTCTGATCAGTACTTAGATCCCTCTAATGTGTTTTTATATGTAAAAACGAAATTGACAAAACCTGATGGTACAGATCTTCCTTCGGGTGATGACCATATAGTATATACAGAATCAAATTTCCTGTATACATGTTTCACCCAGGTTGAAGTCTATCTTAACGGAACTTCACTAGGTGCGTCCGCTGCTAATTATCCTTATAGAAGCTATATAGAACATTTGTTAAATTATTCAGACGATGCTAAACAATCTCATCTCCAATCATGTGGTTTTTATAGTTTCAAAGATGAAGCTGCACATATAGATAAAGCAGCTAAAGTCATACAAATAATTCTTATGATTTTACCGGTCGTTAAATGGCGATATCTTCTCTCAAGAAAGACTCATTCTACCATCTGTAGATACTAGAATCATTTTATCGCGGTCAAATCCTAAATTTGCTCTTAAAATAAAAAGTAAACCTACTGCTACAGCTGTATGTCCAGAACCTGTTTTCAAGCTGTTGGAGGCTTTTCTCTATGTTAGAAAAGTGAAATTATCACCACAGCGACATTTGGAAATTGAAAATTCGCTTTTGAATCTACAGCAAAAGTACCGCCTATTAAGAAGAGTTTGAAACCAAGATATTAATTTTCACTCAAGGATTATCGGTACATATCCCCTAACATCGTGACGGAAAATTTACCAACAGAAAGTAATAATAGGGATTGTGGAACATGAAGATTACTCGGAAATATAAAAAAGTCACAATATAAATTCACACCTTTCGGTCTTAGGGGTATCAGTTTACATGTGAATGGCCTTCCTCACGGACGTGATTATGAAATGTTATACAACGGGGACCTTTCTCTCTGTACTCGTCCTTTTTACGACTTAATAGCCAATACTGTAATCATGTAAGATAGTGGGACAGGCCTTTAATATTGAAAGAATACGCAAAGAATAAGTAATTTATATGCCTATGATCTCACAGCTGACCTTTCAGCTTGTAACGCCTATCATTTAAACATTTTGAAAAAGGGTACCTTAGGATTAAGTCTCTCTTTTGGATCAAGTCTACAATCACCCATCACTGTAGTGGTCTATCTTGAGCATCATCAACTCATTGAAATTGACAGAGTACGCAACGTACTTTTGAATTATTAAAGATGAATGAAGAGGAAATACAATCGGTGTTTAAAAATGAACCTCGCTTTTTAGGGATGTTTGCTATTAACGAAATAATCTCTGTAAAGTTGGAGAAGGATACCTGCTTCATATTCAACACATTGCCTCGACACATCACCTCAGTAGGACACTGGATTTCCGTTTATAGAGCAAAAAATGATGCTGTTCACATAATTGATTCTTTGAACTTAAAATTTATATTGAATAATCATTATGTCGCCTTATTTTTAAAATATAATAATGTAAGTTGTGTAAAAACTATGTCTTACCCTGTTCAGCCCTTATATTCTAATTTGTGTGGAGTCTATTGTATTTATTTCATTATATGCTTTTTAAATAATGTATGTTTTAATAAACTTGTAAATATATTTGATGCTAAAAATTTATATGTCAATGATTTTATAGTTTCTAGTTATGTAATAAATGCTTTAAAATGAAAAACGCGATTTTACTACCCTTAAACTCGTATATAAAAAAAGGTTTTTAATAAAATTTCGTACAATTTTATTAAAATAAAATGTTTATATAACAGACACTGCGTGTGTTTTTCTTACATTACAATTTTTAAAACAAAATAAAAAATAGAAATAAATATAATAAAATAATAAAAATAATAATAAAAAGTATTAAAACAAAATAAAAAATATAAAAGAAAACATAATGTTAATAAATATATGAGTTAAAGCAGTAAAACAGAAAGTTAAAGCAGTAAAGCAGAAAGTTAAAGCAGTAAAGCAGAAAGTTAAAGCAGTAAAGCAGAAAGTTAAAGCAGTAAAACATAGAGTTAAAGCAGTAAAGCAGTAAAACAAAAGCATACTAATCCCCTTAGGTGTTAGGTAACACCTCTATTGATTTACTGATTTACTGCTTTAAGGTATGTAATGTTAATAAATATATGAGTTAAAGCAGTAAAACATGTGAGTTAAAGCAGTAAAACATGAGTTAAAGCAGTAAAGCAGAGAGTTAAAGCAGTAAAGCAGTAAAACAAAAGCATACTAATCCCCTAGGTGTTAGGTAATAACACCTCTATTGATTTACTGATTTACTGCTTTAAGGTATGTAAAGTATATGTTTTTAATAAAATTTCGTACAATTGTAGTAAAAATGAATGACTCATAGTATATTTGAAAAGAAATTCTTTGAATAGTTTAAATTGATATAATATTTTCGTTCACGGGAATTTTTGCGTCTGCGACGCACGCGGCGGAGGTTCGCGGAAATATTGCGCCTGCGGCGCACGCGGAGGGCGGAATATTGGGCCTGCGGGCGCACGCGGCGGCGGTAATATTGCGCCTACGGGCGCCACCGCGCGGTTTCGCGACGGGCTCACCTGCGGACGCGGACTCTGAAACGTTTGCGGACACTGTCTCAAATGTGTAGCTCTTTAGATATATATTCTATCGTGTTATAAAAATACTAACTCGTAGTAGGAAGCATTCTATCAGATTGTAATATACACCAATCGATTCCTCATACCTTATTACCTAGGGGTAGACACCCATATTAGGGCTATTCTAGGCTCAGGGGAGGCTAGAAAGGCTTGAAAAAAGTGGCACTTCAGTTGGCACTATGTGACACTCACTTGGCACTATGTGGCACTCACTTGGCACTCATTGGCACTCATTGGCACTCACTTGGCACTCACCTGGCACTCACCTGGCACTCATCTAATACTCATAGAACACTAATAGAACATCCCTAGATACTTCTTACGGTGATTGGGAACCATCAAAGCCATCAAGTTAGCGTGGGTCAAAATTGACCCATGCTATCTGGCAAGGTCAAGGCCGAAATATCTGAAAAATCAAGGCCAAAACATCAAAAAAAGGGCTAAGTCCCTAAAGGAAGGACAAAAAATTACCGTGGGTCAAAATTGACCCATGGACGACCAAAGGGTTGGCAGTGTGTTTGTACGTGTGTATAAGTGTCTATGGGTAAATGTAAGTGTCATAGTGAATGTGTGTGTATAAGTGTCATAGTGAATGTGTGTATAAGTGTGTGTGTGTGTGTATAAGTGTAAGTGTGTGTGTGTGTGTTGTAGGTGTGCACGTGTGTAGTTGTTCAAGTTAGGGTAGGTCCATACATGCGTTCAAGTTAGGAACAAGATATGTTGACGGGTGGGCACTGACGTAGGGCAAAAAATTGGCGTGGGCCAAAAATGACCCATGTTGTATCCCTGGCAGGTCAAAGGATAAAATCATGGTGCAAGGACAAGGTTAATGCACCATACAAAAAAGGGCTTATTAGCACCTAAATGGTTAGGACAAATAGAATTGAGCCACCCCCGATCGGGTTCAATAATTGTACTCCATGAAGGACAAAAATTAACGTGGGTCAAATTTGAACCCATGGTATCTGTCAAGCTTGGGACAAAGGGGAAAGACAAAAAAGGTTAAGACATCAAAAAATAGGGCTAAGCCCCTAAATGAAGATCAAAATTACCGTGGCAAAAATTACCCAGTCGAAAAAATTAGGGGGGCTTAAAATAGGGGAATACGTACAACGGTTGCTGACGAAACCGTTTGGCGCAACCCTTCTTCGAAGGGTTGCAAAAATCAGGGTTGCCGAAAAAATTGGGGTTGCCAAAAAATTAGGGTTGCCAAAAAATACCGTGGGCCAAAAATGACCCATGGAAGACCAAAGGGTTGGTCGAAAAAAGGTCAAGGAAGGCCCAAAAAGGTAAAGGCCAAAAGGTCAAGGTCAGGTAATTCGAGCTCAAAAAAAGGTCGCGTCAGAAAAGGTCAAAAAAGGTCGCGGTCATTTTTTAACGGAATAACGTGTGTGCACTACCTTATATATATATATATATAAATTATATATAAATTATTTTATATATTTTTTTTTTATAAATATATATATATATATATATATATATATATATATATATATATATATATATATATATATATATATATATATATATATATATATATATATATATATATATATATATATATATATATATATATATATATATATATTATAATTGAGCGGAAACGGGTTTAAAGCCGCTAATATAAAAATACGATTCCATGAAATTATATATATATATATATATATATATAATATATATATATATATATAATACATATATTATTTACATAATATATTTAAATACAGATATAAAAAAATAATATATATAATATATATATAATATATATATAACGTTCTGCTTTCGCATAATCTTTTTTTTCCCTATCTTCTTCTTTTTCTTCTTTTTCACCTTCTTTTTTTCTTCTGTGTAACAGTTAAGATACCGAAAATAAAATAACTGACCATGTCTCATTCATTATCTTATTAAGATAACAGTTCTTAACAATGATTCATCTTTACTTTTTCCACTATCTTCTTTTTCTTCTCCTTTTTCTTCTTTTTTCTTCTTTTTCACCTTCTTTTTTTTCTTCTGTGTAACAGTTAAGATACCAAAAATAAAATATCTGACCAATATATATATATATATATTATATATATATATATATATATATTATATATATATATATATATATATATATATATAATAGTTAAGATACTAAAAATAAAATATCTGACCAATATATATATATATATATATATATATATTGGTGTTGGTGGTTAAGTTTTTAATTAAAACTCTAACCACCATTCACGAAAAAGAAAATATGATGGAAGGGGGGTTTCCCCTTGCCACCAGACGAAGAGAACTTAGAAATTTTCTTCATATGATTCGACAACTACGAATAAAGCTGCTTCACTTTAGCTATAACTCAATATTTTGAAATTTCTTCTTTCTGTAATTTTATTTTGATATTTCATTAAAATTGCCAAAAGAAATGTAGCCGAAAAGAAATGTAGCTCCTCCAACTCGAACTTCTATAATAAAAATAATTTACATTTTTAAATTTTTACAAAAAATCCAATGCGTAAATAGAATTTTTTTTCTCTTTAGGTAATTACTGTAACTTCGGACAAATGATATATTCTCTTATGAAAATACATTTCTCAAGACACTTTTTAACAACCTTCTCATATTTTTAATCTAATTTAAACAGAGTCTATCAGAGTTTCGTTCTGTTCCAATCTTCCTTCAGGGTCTTCTCTTTCCTTCTTGGTCTTCTCTTTTTCCTTCTTTGGTTTTTTATTCCGTCTCTCGGGTTATATATATATTATATATATTATATTAATATATATTATATATATTATATATATATAATATATATATATATATATATTAATATATATTATATTATATATAATATATATAATATATATATATATATAATATATTATACTATATATTATATATATATATATTATATTATAATATATATATATATATATATTATATATATATAATATATATATATATATATATATAATATAATTATTATTATTATTATTATTATTATATTATTATTATTATTATTATTATTATTATTATTATTATTATTATTATTATTATTATTATTATTATTATTATTATTATTATTATTATTATTATTTTATTATTATTATTATTATTATTATATATATATCTTCAACATTATTATTTTTATTATCACGCTATTATTAGACGAAATTTCCATCAATGAAACATCTGACCAACATAAAGTTCTATATTATTTCACTGAGGCTTAGCACAGTGGAGTACGACGTGAAGTCTTAACTCAGCGATCGAGGGATCGTATCTCGGTGGCGAGAGGCACTGAATCGTATCCCAGATATGATAATTTTTGTATGAAGGCGCGCGAGCGAGCGAGCGCTCACACGTCACGGAGTATTCGAGCGAGAGAGCTAGGCAGGCAGGCGGGCGGTCGAGGCGGGTGGATGAGCCAGGCAAACGACGGGCGCTCCCCCGAAGGGGACACCGGGAAATGCGCGGGAACCCCGGAAACATTAAGTACGGGTACTTAATCCACTTCCAAGTGTACTTAATCCACTTCCAAGTGTACTTAACAGCGATGACGTCACCGTGAAAGTAAGTAGCTCATGTAAGTAAGTAGCTCATGTAAGTAAGTAGCTCATGTGTGCGGTTAGGGTTAGTAAGCAATGTGCGCGGCTACGCCGCGCACATGGGTTAGTAACTACACCGATGACGTCAGCTACTTTCATGAAAGTAGCTGTGAAAGTAGCTCATGTAAGTAAGTAAGCAATGTGCGCGGCTACGCCGCGCACATGGGTTAGTAGCTCATACACGTTCATGGAAATATAGCTTCCAGGGGGGAGCAACCCCACAGGGTAAAACGGCGTACATGAAATGTACACCAAGATAGCCCACCCTTGGGGGAACCCGAAAAAACGCTCATCGTCTTTCCTGAGTACAAGGGGGAGCCACGCCCCCCAATTGATTGGGATATGTGATGGTTACTACTGAGGATGTCATTAGGATTGGTGTTAACAGGAATTGCAGCGAAAATGTCATCCTCAACAATATTAATAATATTCACCCTAATATAAAATTCACTTTTGAACTTGCTAATAATAATTCCTTTCCTTTTCTAGATTCTTTTATGACCTGGTCCCCTCAAAACCACATACAATTCTCAATCTACAGAAAACCTACTTCCAACCCTAACTATATACAATTGGAGATTCAAATCTTCATATAACTTAAGAGCATAAAAGTAATATTAAAAAAAATGTTTACGATCCTTTAAATAATTGATTTTAGCTCATAATATAACAATATTTAATTAATAGGAACTATATATATTATATATATAATATATATATGCTATTTGAAAAAAAAATATGAAAAAGTATAAATATATATATATATAATATATATATATATATATATATATATATATATATATATATATAATATATATATATATATATATATATATATATATATATATATATATATATATATACATAATAGGAAACAAATTGTAGGCTGCAAAAAGGCTTCGCAACTTTGCTAATTAATGTCTGTGCAGGAGGAACACTTCCTAAATCCTTTCTCTCCCCCCCCCCTTTTCCACCATTTCTGGGCTCTGACGAGTTTATTTGAAAAGAGAAAATGTGGACTTTTCCAATTACAAAAAAGTTTTTTTTCAAATTTAGAAGTCTTTACACATCATTCAACCTGGCATTCCGCACTAAGAAGAAAGGTTAGAAAGATACCTCCGAAGGGAGGCAGAAGTTCCACCCTGCCACAGGGCCCCCCCACGAGCTTTGGCAGCACTGAACCCGACGTGCACGGAACCATGTTATAGAGATAAAGAAGTCGAAAGTGACATGCAATAGATGGAAATAACAGTGGCGAAACAGGTGAAAGAAACGGTTAATATAAGTAATTTGGTTTGGCAATGACGAAGGTTAGTCACTATTCATAGTTCTATTATGTTCAGATAGCGTAAGTTTGGTGTAAACTGACGCTAGTTGAGTGTCTTAAATACGATTATTGTTGTACTGACATACGTAGGATTGAAACGTGCTCTTTCTTACACCTCAAACACACACACATACAGATACATAAAAGTGTGCATTGTACGCAAATATTTATTTCATAAGTTTCTAAACTCACTTACGCGACGAATATGGGACATCAAGGAACGGAGTGATACAGGGTTTTCTTACGTGCACCTGATGTCTGCACCAAAACCATCCGTAGATGGCTTCAATCGCAAACCCACACAGTCCAGTAGAGCTATACTTACCACCCGTACCCAATAAAAGTGGAGGAGGAGAGAGGGAGAAAACTTCTCAATGTTTTTCCCCAAGAACTAATCTGATCGTTTACTAGAGCCACAGCTTTATCCACATTGTCAACTATCGAAGTGGCTATTAACGAAAAACCACATTTTAATTTAATTATATATACACAAAAACAATGGGGAAAGGGGGGGAAATATACAATGTTTTCTCCCAGAAGTTCATTCACTATTTACACTATTAGTTATTGATAACCAAATCAGCAACGTAAAAGGAGAATTAATTTTTTCTTTGCTAATGTATATATATCCTATATATATATCTTATATATATTATATACTATAGTTTATAAGTATATAACTATATAACACATATTATATATATATACAATATATAAATATAAATAAATAAATATGATATATATATATACTTTAAAAGTTTCGCACCTCACGAGCATAAACCCTTATCTAAGAGGGGAACCTCTCTAGGGTTAATTGCTTACTTAGGATCGCCCGGACGGGGGATCAAACTAGGCCCTTGCCTTTAACGACTCTGTCGTTCTCTACCGATTGAGCAGCACGGTAGCGGCATATATATATATTTAATATATAAATATATTATATATATATATATATATATATATATATAACCAACGTAAATTAACAAAACACTACCACAGTATACATAATATATATATTATATATATATAGAGAGAGAGAGGAGCGACGAGGAGAGAGGAGAAGAGACTGAGAGATGAGCGAGAGAGAGAGAGAGAGAGAGAGAGAAGAGCAAAGACCAGAGAGCTGGGCAGTCTTAGTAAGTATTATACTTTTTGTGTACCTTAAAATAAGTACTTAAGTACTTTTCAAAAACAGTAATTACGTTAAGTACATTCAAAGTACTTAAGTACATAAGTACTGCAAAGGTCTGAATCTGTGAAGAAAAGTTTAGTTACGCAACATTTTAGGTTACCATAATTACCGTCGTCTGCACCCACATCACACTATAGAACAAAACAATGTAGCATGCTAAATATCATAATATATATATATATATATTATATATAATATATATATAATATATATAAATATATATATAATAATATATATATTATATATATATATATATATATATTTAATTATAATATATATATATATTATTTATATATAATAATATATATATATATATATATATATATATATATATATTTTTATTTTGTTTTTTTTTATATATATATATATATATTTTTATATATATATATATAATATATATTATATATATAATATACTATATTTACGTTATTATGTGTTATGTTCGACATATAATTACATATTATTATGTACGTCACTGTACGCGTTTGATCATGTTAATGCAGCGAAGACCAAGCGCAAGCTATAGACAAGCTTGGTACGCCCTACGCGTTTGATCATGTTTGATTCAATCATACACGAAGATAGAATTCAACATTCTGTTACTCAGTAGGTATGCCGATATATTAAAAAATGTCGATATTTTAAAAATCGGGTCAAACTTTGTGAAGGCCTACAAAGAGTTTCGTGTAAAAGCACTGAGATATGATACTATTGAAGAAACTGACCCACATGAGGCTAATGACGATTCCGAGGAAGAAGATTAAGATAGTGTCTTCCAAATACAAGAATGAGAATTTGAGGATAATCAGGACTTACAGTACAGCCTCTCTAAACGTATCAAATGCGCCTCACATATTCTAAGTTTAGTTGCAACAACTGATGCCAAGAAAGCTCTAACAATTCCTTCATTTGCTTCATTAAATCACACTGCAATGGGAAAGTGTACTGCCCTTTGGAATAAAAGTAGTCGATCAAAATCTGCCGAAGTAATCAACAAGGTTCTTGACTGCCAGCTTCGTTTGCCATGTCATACTCGGTGGAACTCATTGTATGACTCGTTGGTAGTGCTAGTGAAACACAAAGGTAAACTTCACCAATTGATGACTGAACTAGAATTACCACCCTTCAAATCAACTGAAATAGAATTTAGTACTGAATATGTTGATGTATTGGCACCGCTTTCAATCGCCATTGATCGACTTCAGTGTGAGAATGGTATTTATTATGGTGAATTACTTCCAAATCTACTTCTTGAAGAAAACAAAGTGGCAAATCTAAATGCGAAGGCAGTAAAGTATTGTGGCCCCTCATCAAAGCTGTCTTTCAAGGTTTTCAAAAAAGATTTGAAACTTTCCTCAATTTGGAAAATGAACAAGTAGTGCACGAGGAGATAATTGGAAGCGTTACTTACCCATATTTCAAATTGAAGTGGGCCACAATCAATACAAGATGGAACCATGAATAAAAAGAAGAGCGTGAAGAAGATACTCCTAAGCGCTGCCACCGATTTGTCAACCCACCTAGACTCTTCAGTTAGTGAAACTGTCTCTACAAGTGAAGAAGAGGACTATTTCGGTTTTGGAAAAAATATTGCTATTCAGCCAGGATCTGTTTTGTCAGAAGACATGCAAATTTTAGAATATCTGAAAGATACATATCGAAACTTGATAATACAGCTGTTGAGAGACTCTTCTCTTTTGCAGGGATGACTTTAGCACCAAAAAGATCATCCCTCTCTGACAAGACTTTCAAAAGATTGGTCTTGCTCCGGGCGAATAACAAATTAGCTTTTTAAATGCTATGGAGGTAGTCTGGTAGATTGTTACTACCCTGGTCTACCCAGTACCCTCGATGTGTTTAACCATGTAATGTTTATGTTTTCAGGTAACAGGAATATTATACGCTAAACTTTTCATTTTCTATTTTATTTAACGCCGAGCGCGTCAAATTTGTGCCATTGGAGATTTGTCGTTTTGTCATTAGTAAGTACAGTATAAATGTTCCCAAATGCCTATGAGCGATGAGACTATGAGGTGGTAGCCAAATAGTTATTTTATCACAAAAACCAAATAAGACCAAAATTAAATCATAAAATTAGTTCATAAAAAATAATGTACTTAAAAATGTACTTAAGTTAATTGACAAGTACTTAGTACTTAAGTACATTTGATAAAAGTACTTAGTACTTAGTACTTAAGTACTTTTAAACCATGTACTTCGTACTTTGTACTTAAGTACTTATAAAATACATTTTAATCTATATATATATATATATATATATATATATATATATATATATATATATATATATATATATATATATATATATATAAATATATACTGCTATTTATAACTAACTTTACAACAATAACTATAAATCTATCAATTAAGATATATAAATACACTCAGTATATATATATATATATAGTATCCATATATATATATATATATACTCTCTATAACCTATATATATATATATATATTATATATATATATATATATATATACAGGAGGAAATATAAGTTCCATAATATATGCCTTAACTTGGAACAAAAAAGGGGAAAATTTTACATCGCCCTTACATAAACAACGTTAATCAAAAGTTACAGAAATTTAAGGCGTTTTTGATTAGGCAAGAATTCTTCTAAACGGAAGAAGTTCTTCACATTCCCATTTGATTTGTCAATATTCTTTCAAACGGAAGGAAATTTCCTAGCGAAATCGGGAATTTTTCTTCCATACGCAAGGTTGCTATTTTTCAATCTTACGTTCTTGAGTTTTTATTCTTGAGTTTGGTGACGTCACATGAAATCGTAAAAAAAATGTTTTTTTAATGTTTTCAAGTTTTCGAACCACTATTTTATTTTCGAAATATATTAATTATGTTATTTCCCAAAGAACTGGTGAAATATAATTATAAAAAAATTACAAAATTGAGAAATTTTATTTTATTGTTGCTGTGACGTCACTCCTCTAAGTGATCATGTTTCAAACATGATTGTTTATATATATATATATATATATATATATATATATATATATATATATATATATATATATATATATATATATATATATATATATATATATACTGTGAATATATATATATTTTATATATATATATATATATATATATATAAAACTTTAACACTAAAAAATCCTAATTAATAGCCTTTATAGGCTTTGGTCTGTGCTGTAGGATGTAAACAAACCTCAAAACTGAAGAATGTTCATTTGAATTTTCATCGAAAATGAACTCAAGAACGTCCTTCGATTTGGAAGAAAAACTTGCCAAATCTAAAACGCCTCTAACCTCTTTTATTCATTGTCAAAAAATATATATTTAAGTAATCATGTACTCAAAATTGCGTTTTAATTTAAACATAATTCGCCTTCGGATAAACTCAAATGTAAAGGCATAAAACACAAAGAGAATTAGGACAGCCTCTACATAATAAACGTTTTCTAAGACTGCCAATTTTTTCTTTCTCCAAATTTTGGGTAGTTTGAAACCCTCCCCTCGCGTTCGGGCAAACCAATAAAAATGGCGGTTCCCAGCTTTCGTTTTGAAACAACAAATCAGCGACCATGTGAATGCCCGGCCCACTTTATAAATAAGCCTACGGCGTAGCAGGAGAGACTTTTTGTAACCAAATTATCTTTGAGTTTTTGGTAAGCAAAATCAACAATAGTTAAGATTTGTAGGAAATTTTCACTTCTCCTTTGAGAGTATTCCAAGAGCCTCTCTCTCTCTCTCTCTCTCTCTCTCTCTCTCTCTCTCTCTCTCTCTCTCTCTCTCTCTCTCTCTCTCTCTCTCTCTCTCTCTCTCTCTCTCTCTCTCTCTCTCTCTCTCTCTCTCTCTCTCTCTCTCTCTCTCTCTCTCTCTCCTTTCTCTCTCTCTCTCTCTCTCTCTCTCTTTCCTCTCTCTCTCTCTCTCTCTCTCTCTCTCTCTCTCTCTCTCTCTCTCTCTCTCTCTCTCTCTCTCTCTCTCTCTCTCTCTCTCTCTCTCTCTCTCTCTCTCTCCTCTCTCTCTCCCTCTCTCCTCTCTCTCCTGCTCTCTCTCTCTCTCTCTCTCTCTCTCTCTCTCTCTCTCTCTCTCTCTCTCTCTCTCTCTCTCTCTCTCTCTCTCTCTCTCTCTCTCTCTCTCTCTCTCTCTCTCTCTCTCTCTCTCTCTCTCTCTCTCTCTCTCTCTCTCTCTCTCTCTCTCTCTCTCTCTCTCTCTCTCTCTCTCTCTCTCTCTCTCTCTCTCTCTCTCTCTCTCTCTCTCTCTCTCTCTCTCTCTCTCTCTCTCTCTCTCTCTCTCTCCCTCCCTCTCTCTCTCTCTCTCTCTCTCTCTCTCTCTCTCTCTCTCTCTCTCTCTCTCTCTCTCTCTCTCTCTCTCTCTCTCTCTCTCTCTCTCTCTCTAATCAATCCCCAAATCTTGACTTCGTGGACATGCTCGAAACCACTTTTCCATTGTTTACGACTGCAATTCATTTCTCAATGTTTCAAAGTTCATTAGCTTAGACCAGTGGTGCCCAACCTTTAGTCTATCGCGAGCAAATTAGGAATTTAAAAATTTTAGGCGAGCCACACATAGGACGACGACCACTAATAATCATTAATTTATATATATATATATATATATATATATATAATGTATATATATATATATATATATATATATATATATATATATATATATATATATATATATATATATATATATATATATATATATATATATATATATAACTTATGCCATATATATATGATGCCACCATTCACGGGCAGGGCCCCTTTTCCAAAGGAGGGAGCAAAACAAAAAAACAAAAAGAATGAAAAGAAAAAAAAAACAAAAAGGAAAGTAAATTCACCCAGTCCCTTGTCTAACGCAATTCCCTCAGGTGGGCGCAGACGCGAGACTTAAAGAGAGGAAGATTGAATACTGCAGGAAAAATGGATGAAGGCAATTAGTTCAACAAAACAGATGTGGCTGGAAAGAAGGAGGCACCACAACGAGTAAACCTTGAGTCTCCAATATTCACACAATACTCACGTGAGAGTAAGGCACCTCTTGTTTTACGAGGGCGACGCAGTGATTGAGGAATGTGAGAGCAATTATCTCGAGCACCTGCCGTTGTAATACCTATAGAAAGAATTGGACACCCTATACCTCGCAAAGAAGAAAGGGTCAAAGGGGAATTAAAGAAATATTGGACGTTTCATTAGTCTCTTAACCTTAGCCTCAGCCACTACTCTAAAGATTTGGACTCCAGCCACATCCTCAAAGTATTGATAACAGTATTTCATACAGGGGCGAATAAGACTCTTATATAACTGGAGTAACTGAGCAGAAGAAAAATTCACGAAACCTGAAGTGAATTCCCAGCTTCAGTGAGGATAATTTTTAGCAACAGATTTGATATAGAGGCTGTCCAAGACAATTCACTATTTATGTTCAGTCCAAAAAGAAATATTGTTTATGTTGTTTTACAGGGTGAGGAATATTAAGTCGAAAGGATAGGAAAGTTGGAGATGTTTTATAGAAATATGAAGAATTTAAGTTGTTAAAGAGTTGAATTTCACAAGAGTGAGTTGCACTGAAAATCCCCCCCAGCGAAGAAGACCGTTAAAGAAAAGTTGGAATAAAGGTGGAGATAAAACAAGAAAGGAGAAAGAGGTTGCTCCATCAACAAGAGCTGAAATGGAAGGACCTGAAAGAAAACTAGACAAAGAGTAACAAAGCGGGAGGAAATCAAGGAAGTGTAGAGTAGCGATGAAGTGTCATACCTGTCAGAATCCATAGATATGTCCAAGCGCTACCACACAAGACTCCCATAATCCCTATGGTCAAAGAAGACCATATATCAATGATATATATATATATTATATATATATATATATATATATATATATATATATATATATTTACTATATATATATATATATATATATATATATATATATATATATTGCTATTTCATATATATGTATTTCTAAAACTATTTGATTTTTAATAAACGTGATAAATCTGAATACGAGTGTCGCGAGCCACATTAGAACGGTACGCGAGCAACATGTTGCCCGCGAGCTTTAATTTTTCACAAAAACAGACATGGTTTTTATGGTCGATGCATCTTGTAACAACAGTAAACTTATAAATGTAAAGCCTTCAACTCGAAACTTGCACAAATATTTGATGATTATTTTAAATTTTTTTTATTTTTATGAAAGTTCATAAAAATTATATCTTTATTAATAAAGCTTTTTTATTATTATTATGCTTTCATCATCATCATTTTCTGACTCTACATTCTCTTAATTATTTATTTCATTTTAGATTTTTTTTTGAAGAGTAAAACTTCAACTTTCAACAGCCTTTTATTTTTGCTGGAAGTTATCATCATCATCATCATCATCATCATCATCATCATCATCATCATCATCATCATCATCATCATCATCATCATCATCATTAATATTAATATTAATATTAAAATTAATATTAATATTAATATTAATATTAATATTAATATTAATATTAATATTAATATTAATATTAATATTAATAATGGATTAGAGCTGCGGTTGTTGATGATGACAGAGAGGATTGGGACGACCTAACTACTCACAGAAGTGAATATGCTCCTCCTTCTAACTCAGCGTATAACGACGTCGACAGAGGCTACGGACAAGTCATAAACGACAGAGAATTTCGATCTTTTCAGTCACTCACAGAAAACAGAAGAGCTTATCAACCTTACGACAATTACCCATTCAGATGGGTCTGATTAGTTCAAATTATATTCATATATCTTTTCAATTAACTTACATGCTATAATAATGTTTGCAGTATTGTAAGTTCTCTCCTTTTCGTAACCTCTCTTTCATTTGCAGGATCATAATGTGATAATTTTGCATATTATAATTCCCTACAATCAGATATTTGTATACATATAAATGAATGCAATGATCACAGATATACGTTTGGTCTTTCTTCCGTCAAGCTTCTTTGAGGAAGAAATAGTAACATTTAAAGGAACTTCAGTACGCCTTGATTGGGGCGATGTGAGCAAATTAGGCGTACGAGTTAGCTTGAGACCGTTGATGGCATAATTCTCGTCGTTCGATTGCTCGCATGCCCGCTCACACACTACACTTCTCTATTATTATTTTATATTATTATTATATTTATTATTATTATTATTATTATTATTATTATATTATTTTTATTATTATTATTATTATTCATTAATTATTATTACAGTATTATTATCGCGATCATGCCCCGCGCGATGTCAGCATCGGGTTACACAGATAGTTGAAACCGACCTGCGTTTTTACGCCTTTGGCTTCGGCTGCTTCGGCGCATCTCTGCGCGCATCTTGCCAATGGAGTTAGATTATGTATTGGATTAAAATTTGGAGGGGGTTATTGATGATGCTATCTATCGTAAGACGACGATTACCGCCCCTTCGAGTGCCACTAAGTATGGCTGTCGCCCCCCAAAAACATTAAATTGACTCATAGAAAAATGAATTTGGATGGAAATAAGGAGAAATGAGTCTGAATATATAGAGTTTTGAACTGCCAATGGCATCGATGCTTCCTGTCGGTGTGGGATATCTAAAATTTGTATATATACAATTTGGGTTAATAATGTTTTAGGACTGTAGACTCTCAACTCATGGGTGTCTTCGCTCTCTTGCTCTCCTCATTGCAACTGCCGTTGTGTCACCAACTAGGTCGATGCGTATGTGCGACGCCTCAGGCGCGCCTGCCAGGGCAATTCCGCCCGAAACGCGCGTGCGCGCGCGGCGTGCGGGAAATCGACCGCCGTGCGCGCACCGCGGTGCTCCCGCCGATCCAGAAAAATTTAACGTTTCTACTATAACCCTAAATCTAATCAGTAATCACAACTGCCCTCTCCTAGCCCCTCTCTTCTACCATCCTATGATCTATTTATCTATTTATTATTCAAGTCATATTTTTTATAAAATTTGTATGTTTACGTACCTAAATCCTTAAATCAACAATCCCTCACCACTCCCCCATCCCCTCTTCCCTACCTCCATCCTATTGATCAATTATTCAGGTCATATTTTTCTATTTTATAATTAAGTTCTTGGATAATATTAAAGAAACAGTTTATTTTTAAAGCTTTCTATAAATAGGCAACCTTTTTTCTATTCATTAGTGTTCAGGATCACTTAGAATGGACGTTGGAAATTTAATGGTTCTTGCTCCTGCTAATGTCTTGTTCTGTCCTACGCGGGTGCGGAAAACTTCTGTTTATTAAACATTTTAAAAAAGGTCGAGTTTTCGACAAACAACTGTTAAATATATGTGGTGCTACAGTGTTACTCCAAGACAAGTTTACGATTACCCAATAGTAATCGAATTTCACAGTTATACATAATAGCTCTTTCAATGGGTTTTCCAGAGCATAAAATTATATTCTTGATCACTTTGATGCATCCATTGAATGAGAAATAGCGGAATTTCAGGAAAGAACCTATACTTTTAAATAACTGTATTTTTTATAACGCAGAATATCTTCATCAGAATAAGTATATGCGTCGAGCAAACACACCAGTATTTACTCTTTTCGGGACAAAAGAATCATCGAGGCGGTCATTTGTGGCTCCCAAATGTTCCCTCTCAACGTAAAAGTTCCTAAATATATAAGAAGTCTCATTTACTCCTCCGGTTATTTTCTCTCTGTGCTTATCCTAAACAACCTGGTGTTTGTGCGCAACTATTTGCCTACGAGATTGAGACATATACATCGCTGATAATGAGTAGCTAGTAGCAGATTATTACCTCTTATAGAAAATTTAAAACACTGATCTTTGAAAACGTAATGATCTTGAAGATGAAAAAATTTATTCAATGTTAGATTATATCCTTAAATCTTATAAAAAGAAATTTCTTTTAAACAGACCTCAGAGTAATCTACTCGTCATAGTAACTAATTAAGGTATTGGATTATGTCTAATGTATTCTTAAAATAAAAGCTATTACAAAGGGTGGAGTGCTGTTTCCACCTTTAACTCTTTTCCGTTTATCAGCCCCATTTATAACAAATGGCTCGCTCATGAATGAAGAAAAGGTATAGTTTCCCTCTACCATCGATTATGAGAAGATGAAATTTAATACAGGACACACACACCTACAACAACACACACACACAACAGCATAAAACAAAACCAACACAACAAACAACAAACAACACACAACAACAACAACAACAGCAGTTCGAACAACCTTCAATCAAACCCTCCCTGACAGCATTCGAACAACTCATCAAAACGCAACCTGCAAAGCTCGGTATAAACCATCAATTCGTTGTTCACAGAGCTTTGAGTTTATTATCCCCAAGATAGTAATATATAGGAAAAAAAGCATCCAAATATTAACTTACATTCAATTAAAAATATGCTTCTAAAAAGCTATAGAAAGTTAATAGATATAAAAGTTTTATTAATTCACATAAGAAGATTCAGCTCTAGCACCAGATAACTTAGATTGATGTGAAAAGAGAAGATATTTTAAAACATTTTACTCAAAGGAAAGATACCATATGAGCGAATACAGAACGCTGTCAGCCTATATAATATTTAAAGATACAAAGCACTGAACATGAACCTGGTAAGCATAATTGACCGTATTTATCCGTGGTTCGATGTTGACTTGATATCCGATCTCTCCCGTGATGGATAGGCTCCAGTTGAAGGATGGACACAGGATCAACAGAACTCCAGACCTATATATCCGAGAACTTTAATTCAGAATAAACAAAGATTAGCGAATCTGACCGAGAGGACATGAACGATATATTCCATGTCTCCTGACCGGAACAACGAGTCCCTCTGGCTCTTCATTTTGCTCGGATAGATTAAAGCTATAATAGAAGTACATTACGTCAAGTTAGGAAGAAATAGAAAAAAACCATCATCGCTTCAAAATGTATTATCCTAAACTATTTATTGTAATATTTTTTATTTATTCCTTCTTCTTACAGACCTCTCTTTCCCCCATTTTCTCTTTTGAACTCTCACTTTCAATTCTCTTTTATTTAATAGTTATATTATTTTGTAATAAAAAAAATATATAATCACATTTGTATTAGAAACATTTTCACGAAAAAAATAATTTTACTGTCAACGTCACTTTGCAATATGGAGGGCTAGAAGCGTTTGAAAATATACTTTACGTATAACACCATACATTACGCGGAAAGGTCAGTTGCATTCAAAGTTTCCATCAGAGTTGAAAATTGGGTTAAAAATACAAATCTCAAGCCAAACTAACGGAAATCTGCGAATCTTATCCACAACTTTATTGGGACAGTAATGGCACATTTAGATGGCGTTGGCAATAATATTTACACTGATTGATAAATATAATCCTTACACTCGAGTTATCTAATTCTTTTGTATTAGATAATGGCGAGCACATGTTGGTTAAGTTTTATAAATGATAAAAAATCAGAACTGTGGCGGTACTAAGGTGCAATTGACAGTATTAAAGCTGCTTAGTAAATGATACGATCATGGTGAAATGTAATCTGCTCTGCATCTTCCTAAATTTTTGTATTTTTTTTTATTTGATTGTAATATACGAATAGGAAGGGAGCATCGTTTACTAAGACCTAATGGCTGACCTTGGATGATGATCGTTAGGTTCTTGTTAGACTTGTTTCGAATTGAAATCGTTAAGATATTGTCACTGATAAATACATTTGAATGTAAACTTTTGTTAATATATTACCTTTTCCGTATAATATAAATATTTTATGTTTCAAGTCATTGTGAATCCATGGAGGCGAAGAAGCGGTGATATATTACTTTGACGTGCAAACAACCTAAGTTACGCGGTTTTTAATTTAGCCATCAAGTTCTCCCACAAAAATCATAAAAAGAATTGAAAAATTATTGAAGGCGAGGATGCTTCTTTACCTTACATAAACCTATACGAAAAAAAAATTCGACACGGAAAACTTATAGTTCCACATTTAATGGCGCATATGGCAACTAGATTTGCACTGATATGATAAAATAATAATCTTACAAAGGCGTTATCAATTATATTCTTTTTGTATCTATATATCTTACCGTATACTTATGGGTTAGGGTCTTTAAAAGATTAAAAAATCAAGACTTTATGGTACAGCAAGTCAGAGAAATCTATAAATGAAGCATGTAATATCCTCAAATGATCCATGGAACAGAAGGTCGGATTTTAGGTTTAAGAGTTTCAAATATTACTGACTATGACGATATGCTATTACGAACCCTTTTCAGTTATAAGCACAGCCTATAGTTGGAAAGAGTAAAGACTATAAAAGAAGAATGCACTAGGTATGTTACGAAGATGAAATAACTTTAAATATTTCGATATCTGCAGTCTTGGCATTACTCTATAATCGTTCTTATTTCACGAGAACCTAGATACACCTATAGAGATCGGTGAAGACAAAACCTGCTGACTATCAACCAATGGAATAAAAATTAACACTGTGTTCACTGTGAGATTATGCCGAGATTCCAGACGATGAAATTTCAGAAAGGTATGAGCCGGTTGGTAGCCGTAGAAGCTTTTAAAGTATACCATCCAGAATCCCTAGAACAGGGCATTAAACTTTATACTTTTGAGATTTGATCGTGAACAAAATAAAGAGATTCTATAAACCAGACATAAGAAGAAAATAGTTGATCTAGATCAAGAGTAATAAATATAAAACTATAGGATCTAAGGCAAAAGTTAATAAGCTGTATCTTGTCAAATGGATAGGTTACCCTGTGAGTTTAACGTTATATTAATCTAGAGATTAGGACAATTGATAGGACATTGTGATACATGGCTAGAGGAAGAGCTTTCTATTAACTTTGCTATTCGCTTCTATTGACTTATATCCAGACATAAAAATATCGGCTTACTACATTGATCCTATCACTCGAACGGAAATTCGAGTGGATTTGCGAATGATACTGGCGATGCGCCGCTCCGTGTAGAGAATATGCCTGAGTCACACTGCATTTGTAAAATTATGGGTGATAGTTTTTCCTGTATTAAAAAAGTAACACAGATCTTGTTATGTCTAACTCATTCCTCAATTCGGTCGAGATATTTAATAAACAGAGTCTCTTAATCTACTTCCGACTGTGTTCGTATATTTGAACAAGCAATTTAAATCAAGTCGTATATGTAAAGAATCTTTAGTATTTATTTAATAGACACATTCAACGAGGCATGTTATTAATCACTTCAAGTCGCACTCTAGTACTTGAAGATAGACAGTTTATTATATTTACATTCGATTGGTTCGTAAATGTAGTTACTTACGTATTAATATGGAATTACACATATACAAGCACCTCTAAAAGGAATTAATACTTACATATCCCCGATGAGATATTTAGATAACTCTGTAGCAAAAGCACACCGATGATTCACTTACTGTACGTGATCCTTCAAGTGTTACACTGACGCTGGTGTATGTTATTCACGACATTGTAGACCCAGTTGTTGGAAACATAAGGCTCAGTTACAGAGTGATTACATTTTCCTAAAAGAATGGCAGGAGTTATAAGTTTTCCTTGTGTACACTATATCCTCCTGATAATGCTAATTTACTGTAGGTGTATATAAGATCTCGAGGAACCCTTACCATTCACATGTACGCGGCTGCGTAAAGTGAATACGGAAGGAAGCTCCGTAGTGTAAAATTAGCTCCTAAATAGTATATATATGAATGAAAATGTATCATGACCTCCGAATCTTGCTATCTAACGCTGCCCCATCGTCCTCAATGGTTACTCCGCTAATAAAATCAGACCCTATACAACCCAATTATTTAACCCATTAACTTTTTGACGAACATGTTGAGCAGATTAAGGGAAATATTCTTGATGATATATCGTAGAACATTTTAGAGTTCCCCTCTCGTTATATATTTGAAGCGTTAATATGTAAAATGTATTAAAAATTAAGCTAAGACAGACATTATTGAACATGATTAAAAAAATTTTCTATAAAATATTTCATAAGTCGGGGTCTATTTACATCGGTACTGAGTTTCATGGCTTAAACAGAATTTGAAAACAGTCTCAGTTAAGATTTATGGTTTTTTTAATAAACGTTAATGAGATAACGGCAATCCACGTTAATCTCACTCTTGTGATCTTGAAGATAGAGTTTATTTATTTTCCCATTCTCAGCTGTTTTCTTAAATGTCATCTCGATGTGACTCATATTAAAAATACTATAATCAAACCATCTTAAAGCTCTAATCCTACATCCACGATGAGTATGTGTCAAAAAAATGTCACGCCAGTTCATTAATTTTGATGCCATGCTTCTTAATATGTTTCAGATCCTTATTGGCCTAGTTTATACACATATTATAGACCATCAACGTAGGAATACTAATCTCATTTTAAAGAGTAGGTTCTCATTTCCTAAATGAAAGAGTTATAGTCTTCTATGTCACTACTTACTGAGTAGACCAAGAGTTCGTTTTATTCTTAATAATAAGAATGGAAATATCCTACCATTCACAAGTGACACGTGTGAAGTACACATAGAGGAAGCTCCGTTAAATATTAATAAAATATATGAAGAAACCGAGTCTTAGGGTTCAAGAATCGGAGTATGATTAGTGATTTTTTTTCGTGTTCAGACTTCTTCCCTTGTTTATCATGGCGATATACCTTGCTAAAAAGCAAGCTAGGCAGTATAGTACTTCCAGGATATTATGGAGGTGTCACCCTCGAACAGTGTAAAATACATAGTCTGGCTTCTGATGACATATTAATGAGATTAAACGAAATACGACTAACGTGAAAGGTCCACAATGGGAGGCCCCGTAAAACCTATAAAGAGGCAATGGAAAGGACCACTATAAGAAAAATGTTAGTGTTTGCCCTTTAATAACGATACATAATGTACCTTTTTCTTACATAAAATGACACTGTAACTTATTTTGGTATTAGGAAGTTTAAACAAACTCTCACTCATTTACGTCAGGGATTTCCGAAGTATGCATCCTCCATCCCTCAGCCGAATCTCTCTTTT
>JABUQX010109369.1:0-20259 GCA_015478945.1 Trachelipus rathkii
TATCTACTAAGTTATATTACCTATATTATTAACAAGGAGTCTTCTTCCTTATCTTGTATGGAGTTAACTGATCTCACAATACCGGGGGAAGGTTATCCCAGTTTCTACTTGAGTTAATTTGGATATATTGTCTAGAGTCAATAATTCCGAAAAAGACTTAGAAAATAGTTACTTTTCAGATACGATATATAGCTCTTAACATATATTGATTTTTAACAATATGTATATCTTTTTTCTTATTTACTCAACTTATCTATGCGACGCAGACATCAGTATAGTTATTTATATCTAATTAACTAATATTACTACGGCATTGTATGCACTATACTATAATCACTTATAGAGCTGCTATAGTTGCAAAAGTAGGTATATAATAACTGTACACTGCACATTAGAATATTCATTATTAGTTGGAATACATGTATGATCAACTTCTCAGACTATTAGTATTCTATAGATTGAGATACTCTCTTACTTATCTACAAGAAAATCACATGTCTCTCAGTAATATCATTTAGTGATAGGTATTAATTTATCAACTTCTGAAAATTCTTGCTGACAAAAACTAATAGTTTATGCTTGCGATATATACATCATCATTCAAAGCACATCTATACACGCAGCTGCCAGCCTGCCACACATATACAAAATTAAATGCGTCAATTATAAATTGGTTTATCCCCAACAGAATAAATCATTCTACTCATTACTGATCGGCACAATCCTTTGCTTTTGATAAAAATTATAATAGGAACCAATTCAGAACCGAGTAATCATCTCACATCAGTTTGCAAACATTTGCGATTCACATATATACGTCTTCTCCATTTCCTATTACCATAGATAGGATAACGGATAGTCATAGAACATTCACACTATACTACGTTTCTCCATTTCCTGCTACCATGCTATAAAACACACTAGAACATTAAAAATTTACAAAAACTTCTGTATTTGGGAAAACATTTATACCAGTATTATATATTAAGAAATAACTCAATATGCAACTTTTTAATTATGCTCAAGGCTTCGCTTCTTTCATAGAAATCATGAGTGGTTTTATAATTTTATTATTAATTATATTTAAATTATTATTATTTTTGTTATTATTTTCAAATTTTATATCTATTTTATTGTTTTGCTTATTTTTAATTATTATTACTTGTATATATTTATCTTATTTATCTTAACTTGATTTAATACTATTTTTTATATTTTATATATACTTTTCATTATTATTTAATTATATATTATCTTAATTTTTGTTTAATTTAAAAAACAAATCAAATTGTTATTTTATTTTTCCTTTATTTGAACTTTGCCAAAATTAATGTATTGGTATTGGTATTTGCGAACATTTAACCTTTCTGTCATCAGTCATAAATGAATACTTTGAATCTCATCATTAGTCCGTTATGTTGATGTCTTGAAATATCCTTCAATTAAAATTCATAGAGCTTGGTTTAATCTTAGCTTTTGTTAATCTTTATTTAGTGAAATTCTTGTATATATCCTCATCAAATATCTCATCATATGAGGATGATTATCTTGATAATTCCTAGTCATTAGTCATTAAGGTTAGATTCTTGATATATCCGTCATTAAGTTAATATTGAATGGGATAGGTGATTATCTTATGATATCCTCATTAGTACGTTAAGGGGATCTTGATATCCATTATAGCATTTAAGTCATGAGGTGTAATTTTCACTTGAAGTCACGTTATACATAACATAAAGGTTAGATCTATGATATCCGTCATATTAGTCGTATAGGTGATTCTTGAAATATCCATCATTAGTCATTATATAGGTGATTATACTTGATTATAGTACGATCATTAAGTCATAATACATATATAAGGTGATTCTTGATATTCGTTATACATTAGTCAATTAGATGATTATTTGATATCTCGCTCATTTAGTTCACATAGGTATAATTACTATTAGAATAAGTTACCATTTATACTATACTAATTAAGATCATTAAGTGATTCTTGTAAATATTAAATTCATATGACATAGTCAATTTAACCATTGAATCTCGTATTGAATATATTATACATCTATATATAGATATCGTATATATATATACATTATCATATAAGGTGTAATTCCTTATGATATATCTGTACCATTAGTCATTAGGGTGAATGTCTACTTGATATCAAGGTCTCAAGAGTCATAGTTGAATTTGATATTCGTTACATTAGTCTAAAGTGATGTCTTGATATCCCATACATTAGTTTATAATAGATGAATCTTTATAAGAGTATCAGTTCATTAGTTACTATATAAGGCGTATTTAGATGATTTCCGTACAATATATATCTAATAAGGTTTAAGATCCCTGATATATCCGTTACCTTAGTTATATATATTGAGATAGATTCTTTGATTTCCGTCTTCTAGAATCATAGGTTGAGATCTTGATATTTTAGCTACATCTATTATTATATATTATAATATATAATCACTCCAAATTTTGGTATAATGAGTTTAGACGTAGTATATATCTCATAAATATCATTGGCCGCTAATTATTTCAGTAGATGCAGGTAATCGAGCAATATATATCCGTTAG
Source organism: Trachelipus rathkii (assembly GCA_015478945.1). Taxonomy (NCBI): domain Eukaryota; kingdom Metazoa; phylum Arthropoda; class Malacostraca; order Isopoda; family Trachelipodidae; genus Trachelipus; species Trachelipus rathkii. The sequence goes on from JABUQX010109369.1 coordinate 2,587, forward strand.
CATATATATAACACCTCTAAAATATTATTAACATATTTATAATTAATTATATTATTATTATTATTATTATATCTATTATCTATTAATTAATATTGGATAATTAGAATTATTTAAAACTTTTTTTTAGTTTGATTAATTATTTATTAATTATTTATTATTATTTAATTGTTATGATCAAATTATAATTTTTAGTTTATAATTTATTGTATTTATTAATTTATAATATTTATTAAATATTTAATTTTAATTATATTTATATATTATATTATTATTATTATTATTATAATATATTATTATATATTATTATATATATATTAATAAATATTGATTATATATTATTATTATTATTATGTATGTATTAATTATTTATATATTTAGTTACGAATAAAAATCAATATATATGATAAAATATAATCATAAATATAAGTGTTAATTAAATATATGGATTTAATCTACGATTGTTGATTTCTTGATCTTTTTCATGGAGTGTTTTTAAATATTTTCTAAGAAGAAAACGTGTTTACATGATATGTATACACAAATAGAATTCAGCTTTAACAATTGTAGTTTTCAGGATATCTTGCAACTGAACTACATTAAAGATAACAAAAAAAATAGCAGCATTTCGAATATCAAGGATTGTTTATGTATTAATTATATCTATAATATATTATTTATATATTATATATAATAAATTAATATATTAAATATAATAATATATATAGTAATAATAATTATATACTATAATATATATATTATATATATTATATATATTATATAATATATATTAATATTAAATATATTATATATATAATATATATTATATATCTATATATTATATATATAGTATTATTATATATACTAATAATATATATTATTAATTAATTGAATATATATATATATAATAAATTAATTAATGATATTATATATATATATATATTAATATATATATATTATAGTAGTATAATATATATATTATAATGTATATTATATATCTAATATATAATATAGTATATATATATATTATATTTTTATATTCTATATATTTAAATTATCATATATATAATATTATATATATATGTATATATTATAATATAATTATATATATATAATATATTATATAATTATAATATAATGATATTATATTAATATATATTATTAATAATAATAATAATTAATAGATATATAATATATATTTATATATTTATATATATATATATATATATATATATATATATATATATATATTAATAATAGGTAAATATATGATAATATAAATAGATATAAAATACATTAAATTATAAATATAAAATATATAAATATATTATAACATTATATATTTAATTATTTATATTTTATAACTCATATTGTAATATAATTTATAGTATTATATTAATAATATATATATATATATAATATATATAATATATATATATTAATATATATATATACTATATATAAATATATATAACTAATGTTATATATTAATATATATATATATGTTATTAATATATATATGTATATATATTATATATATATACTTAACTATTAATATAATAATTATATATTATCTCAACACCTTTACACCTATAATTATGATATTACAAAATATCCAAGAGTAAACATCCATTTTATTTAGAAACCTATAAAAATCTGCATTAATTAATTATTCACAAATCTATGTAAATCACACACAATGTATTCAATTGGTAATTTAATTTAATTTAATAATATTTTTTTTTGTAAAAGATTCTACAAGACAACGAAACCTGCAACCTCTCACGTCAAATAATCTTAAAATAGGAATCGGAGAAGCATTCCATGATAAAAATCTTGAATTACGTTGATAGAATGTTTGAGGATACAGCTTTTTTGCATCGTATGCATTATCATGGGAATGACTGAGAATAGGCAACAGGATATATATATTAATTATATATATAATATAATATAGCGATTTCAGTATTAATAGATTGATACCTTAGATTAGAATCTTATATGATATGTATATAATCTATATACTATATAATATATTATATAATATATATATTATATAATATATATAATAAGTATATATATATATAATTTTATATATAATATTAATATATATAATATATATATATATAATATATTATAATCTATAATATATAGCAGTATAAATATATAATATATTATGTAATATAATGTATAGGTATATTATATATAGTTATATATTTATATAAAATATTCAGTGGCCGTACCTGGAAGAATTCATTAAAGTAGATTAGAAGTTTATATAAATATATATATTAATATATTATTATATATTATATATATAGTAGGATATATAGGTATATATTATATAATATTATATATATTAATTATATATATATATATATATATTAATTATATATGATATATATAATATATAATATATATTAAGATTATATATATATATATATATATTATATATTTAATTATATATATAAAAATATTATTATATATACTTAACATAATATATCATCGAAAATAAATATTATATTAATATATTAATAATATAGAATAAGTACCTATTTAATATTATTATGTATATGTATATATACTATATTATTATTTAATACATTAATATATTACATATTATTAATTTTTAAATCACATTTACTAAATTGGTAAGTTAATCTTTCTTGATGCCTCTATCATTTATTTTATTAAAAATAGAGCCTTGATATTCGTTTATTAGGTTTATAAGTTTTTTATAGAGTCAGGTAAATTTTATTCTGTATATAATATGAAATCTACACTTACTCCATTATGCATTACTAAAATAAATATGATAATTTATGTATAATAAATAGTCATAAATATTATACAATCTAAAATATATATAAGTTATAATATAATAAATTTAAATTATTTAAAATATCAGTATAAACAATCAGAACACATCGCGATATACAAAATTACAAACAATACTTGCTAACCAAGAAACCCTTTCGGATAAGATATATTTACGGAAGAAGAACGAGAATTTAATATATAAGTAATATTACGAATATATTTATTAATCGATTACATATGCAGTATAGGTATAACAAGTACATAGCTACCGTCATAACTTATATCAGTGATACGTAAACAATGACGTCATTCGTCCGCCCGGAGCAAAAAAATTTACTCCTAAGATCAGACGTAGGAGCAGTAGAAATTTCTATCAAATGAATTCAATGTATTATTATATAGAGCTATATATACTATAAGTTGTTTGATTATTATTATTTCACTTTTATTATATTTATGAGAAAAAAAATAGCATTTTTTTTAACTTTTATAATAAATATTTTAATAATTTATGTATATATATACTTTTACTAATTTAAAATTATAATATATATATATATTTTTTCTAAATTATTGTATTAAACCTAAAAATATGGGATAGGAGCTATCCCTACCCGGCCTCCAGCCCTATTAGTGAATGAAGTCACTCCATGAAATTTTTATTTTATCTGTGTGAGGGGATCACAGACTATAATAATAGTTTCTTTTTATATATTAATAATATATATATATATCTAATATATATATATATATAATATATATATTATATATATATATATATATATATATATATATATATTTATATATATTAGATATAATATAGTATAATTAATATATAGTATATATATACTATATATAATTATATTATATAAATATATAATAATACTATATATATTACTATTAATATACTATATATTAATATATATATAATATTATATATATAATATATATTTATATATATAATAATATATAATTATAGTTATATATATATATTAATAGTATATATATATAGTATATATATATATATATATATATATATGATAGTATTAATATATATATATATATATATAATATAATATATATTAATATATATTAATATATATATAATATTAATATATTAATAAATATATAAATATATATATATATACTAGTGTCTGTTTAGCAAAAATAATATCTTCACCCTAAATACTGTAAAATTTCCAAATATTTAAAGTCAGCTCCTTTACTATTATGGTTACGCATATGCAGAAAGATTAATATAATAAAATGGTCATGTTACATACTTATATAACTAGTGACGAGAATCCGTCTGCCAAGTTTTGTGCCCTTTTAGTTCCGAAACAAATATTAGAGTAGACAAGTTCTTATATATTATCGAAGATACTTAAGTAGAGTAATAAGATTTGCAGAGAGTAAATCTTTTACAAGAGTATTGCACAACATTGTTAATCAGGACGTCCCTGACTCGTACTGAGAACATTAGCACTATATTCACGTAGTTAACGACCGAAGGTAAAGTTTTCTAAATATACAAAGTGCTCTCCAAGAAGTACGCATAGAAAGTTGAGGTAAAAGATAACGTAAGTCACTTAGAAACTATCTCACTACTATACTAATAACTACTTCATAGAACTAGTACACTCAAAAATAGTTCATATATATAATATATATATATATATAGTAATATATATAATCATATAGTATATAATATATATAATATATATATATAATAGTTAATATTTATATTTATATATATATATATATAATAATAGTAATGTATATAATATAATAATATCTAATTAGTATATATATATATATATTAAAATATATGTATAAAAGTAGTAAGGTAGCAACATAGTATTAAATTCTATAAGAAAGTGGCATAATTATATTTAAATTACTAAATATCATTGTACACTGTATAAAATTGTTAAATTATAATTTGCAGGGCTGAGAGTGAGCTAATTAAGTTACGGATAAGCATCTCAGTTTATGTCAATATTTGTCGATGTATGTAGAGGAGGGCAAGATCAGAATGGGTATTAAGGAGGAGTTCTAGTATATCCTCTATTATGTCATTTTCCAGCGTCGCGTGTCAGAAAATACTTAATGTTAGAGAATAGCTTCTTTCTAATGAATAATAGACACGGGCAAATATGTCCATGAGGTTGCATCAAGATTGGAGGGTATCTTGGACGATTAGTAGGACAGCGAACTTACCTCATTAGTAGGATTCACCAGTAGCATTTGACGTGTTTGTGTTTTGGAGCGACTAGAACTGTGTATCGTCGTGTTCACTTCAGATAAAGTCTCTCTTTACTGAGCTCTTTTGAATTAATCGTCTTCAATTTGGGCTTCGAAATACTTGCCTTGAAAATGCACAATGCTGTATTCTTTCACTGCTATCATGGCGCCATTGACACCTCGTTCGGTATGAAATTGCAGGGAAGATATGATTTCTTGCAATGTTTTAAAATTACCGCTTCTCCAACTGCGGGATTTATAAATATCGATAAGATATGGATAAATAAAAAAAATGGGATTGGTGAGTGTTACACAATCCATGGGTCAGAAGTAGGAAAGACTGGGTCTGTAGTTTTGAAATTTGTTAATTATGTTGGTACATATTATGGTTTCTGTACACGATGTTTTTTCTATATATACTGTTTCTAATTCTCAGATAACTTTCAGCTTTTACACTCTCATCTTCTTGTCACTAAAATAGACTGCAAGGGGGAGAGAGGCTATAAACAACTTTTCCTTAATTGGAGTTCTATTCTAATGTTGAACATTCTCTTGTTATTGTCTTCTGCAAGTTTAGTATTTACTTAAAGGACTTATACGATTTCAGATGCAAAACTTGACAACATTCTTAATCAAAAAACTATTGCTATTCAAGATGTTTAGCATTTTCCCTCTGATGGCTTCACTAGTTTTATGTTTTAACTAAATTACTTACGAGGTTTGTTTACTCATTGTACTACCTTGTACTAAATTTATATAAAATTAATTAACCTCCTGAACTGATTGATCTAACGGATAATATTATACTTTAACAATTTTCAGGGTGAGTATTTAAAAAATTTCGGGGGAGCGATGGCCCAGCCCCCATGGCCCAACTAACCCCTGGTATATAGTCAAGCCCACTTGTATATATATATATATATATATATTATATTTATATATAGTATATATATTATATACTATATACTTGTGATATATAATAGTTTATATAGTTATATATTTATATATATATATATGATTTATGTATGATATATATAGAATATATAATATATAGTATATATAGGTATATATAGTATACTATATATATATTATTAATATATATAAGTAGCATTATTATGTTATTATATATATTATATATAAGTTATATCGTATATATATTTATATATATATATATATATATAATAGGACTATTAATGATATATATAATATTTTATAAATATATTTATTCGATTTCACTAACTGTCACTTACATAGCATACGGCGCAGATAGGTACAGTACTCTACCATTATTTATTTTGGTATGATATATACTAGCGTGTATGTTATTAGGTGGTGGGCTGTGAGGGTGGGTTAGAGATACGTGATTAGAGAATATATATATATATATATTATATACTATATATAAGTATGTATATACGTATACTTCGATATAGCTAATAGGCGTACTAATGGAATAATAGCACAACGTATCTTTATCTACAACCACATATCCTAACAGATTGGTGTGTGGTGTGCACATGTACCGAAAACAGAAATCAAGTAAGTAGACAGAGGCATGACCTAAAGTCGATATCTTAATTCCTCCCAAAAGAAAAAGAATACCCTTTTAGAAAAAAAAAGCCCCCACGCACACCATAGTCCAAATCTATCCTGAACCTAACAGCATTCCACTGACGTTTTTTGTCTTCATTTAAACCAGAAGCCACCCTGTCCTGCTCCTCTTTTAAAGACTCCTGGAAGCTCTAGATGCCTGATATTGTCATATTTTGCATATTGGTGAGACTGCGACTTACGCATCTGCGTCACCTAAACTTCTATTCTCTCTCCTGTCCACCCACATCACTATTATTAAAGTAGGCTATGGGATCATTATATATCCGATATCATACTATGTTTATAGCTGAAGTCCAATCTCTTCCTTTACAATTTATGTCTTGCACACACTTCATTATCACAACCAAGATCAAGCTTTAAAGCAGATCCAAACCCTTACCACAGCAATTCATCTATTATTAACACTATCACAGAGATTCCCTATTAATCTGTATATGATGTTGCAAGTGCCATGAACTGAGCAAAGTTTTTATTATTTCTTCTCTTTTTCTCACTCATTTGTTAATTTTAAAATATTTTATTCACATTCCATTTAGCACACTTTTATATCCATATCACTGTCCGGGTAAGTTTTCGCTAAATGAACTTGTTTTCTTCGTAACATCCTGGTTGTGTTGACTAAGCCAGGAATTCAGAGGTCGAAAAGCAGTAGCAATAATTCATCAGAAAAGCAATAGTTAAGTAGAAGACAATGTGTGGAGTCGAAGATGAAAGCTTCCCCACAACCTCTCCTCATATTCTTAAGTACGACCAAAATGCGTGACAATTATGCACAGTGACATCTCGTCAATGTCATTATTAATATCATTGGTAAAAACTACAACAATTCCCCCTCAGGAAACCACGATCTTTACTTCAATTATACATCATTGTCCCTATTGTGATAAATTCACCATTTATTTCTTTACCTTTTTCACCACTTATAAATGCTCCATCTTCATCAGTCAAACCCTCAGTCGCTCGACGCACTCTTTCAACTAAAGTTCCAGCATATTTTTTCCCTACAGCACTCTGTAAACTAATTCTCCTGTAGTTTCTACAGTTCCTTTTATTATTCTTACCTTCATACAAAAGTTCTTTTTCTCCTTTCTCCAGCTCTTTGGAACTACACTTTCCACAAATAAATGAAGTGTCATACTATATGTTTATCAACTCATTGATGCCGATTGTGATGGTTTCAAGCCAATAAAGGGTGTTTGAGCAAACCGATAGGGAGTATCAGAGGAAAAAAGAAGAGAAAAGGAGAAACACGCAGAGTACTTGACAGAGGAAGCTGTAGAAAGGAAGAGGGATGATTCTATTAGAAATCAGAAATGGTAAGGCTGTCACTCCAAAATTGGTGTTTTACCTATAAAAATGAAATTTTGCTTGGAAATTCAGCTAATAATAAATAATGAATATAAAAGATGCAATGGTTGTACAATATATGGCTTTTATTAGCTTGTTAATTATAGCGTTTCCTTCCTTATCCCTCTCTATCATTCCTTCTACCAATCTTTTTTAATACATTGCCTATCTTAGCTTAACCAAACCTAACCTAGCTTAGCATACTATCCTAACACACATAGCTTATTAACTATAGCGCCTCTATACTTATTCCTGTCTCTCTCTCTCTCTATCTATTTTTCTTTATATCTGTCTTTTCTAATAAATTGTCGAACTTGACTAACAAATTCTAATCTAACCTAGCATTCTATTATAACACACATAGCTTGCTAATTATAACTACTCTTTCCCTTTTAATCTACCTATCTCTCTCTTCTTTTTAAAACACGTTACCAAAACTTAGTTTTCTATATATGACTCCATTTGTCAACAACAGTAATAAATAAATAATATATCAACTAAGTACCACTTATCTCCTCTTCTCTTTCCGCACTATTACTGCGATATAGCATTTACGAAATTCTCTACCATCTAGTAACTACTTTTCATCGCTTCTTTATACGTATACTACCTCATTTCCTAATCACTATCATCATTTTAAATAATACACTCAATCTCATAATATTCATATAACAATCCATTTATTATTTCATATTCTTCTACTCACTCATAAGATATATATATAATATGTATATAAATTATCTCTATATATATATATAAATAGAGTAGAGTATCTTATTGGTACGTATATATATATATATATATAGTTCATCTTGACTTTTAATTATTATACTTCCTACTAATTAAAATAAAATATCTTGCCATCTTTATCATGCCTTAGTAATTATTCAAGCTATAAACTACACATTACATTATTATCATCTATATATATATATGTGTACATATTATATATTTATTTATTTTCACCCTCTGAAAATATGGTGACAGTCTCGGCAATACTATCATTCCATTTAAATATCACCTATAATTATTGTTAAATTAAAAAGTTTTTAGAAATTTGTTCTCATTGAGTTATTCCACTTTAATGTCACAAATTCAACATCAGTATATAATAATATATATATCGTCTATTACTCGTACGCAGCTATCTTTAACCCTACTACTCTAGATAGCTAGAACACATCGGTCACATGCTACTCTTACATACCTGAGTGTTCATAAATGTTTTCACTGCACAAATCTTTAATTTACTATCTTATCCTTATCATAGTGGTAAGATAATTTTTACAATAATAGCGAAATGATAATAAGACTCTGTATATACCATTGACTCTACATTAACGCATCTGTCTACTCTATACAATTGATTTATTTTATTCAATAGAACTTGCGAGATAATTTTCAACAAGTAAACTCATTTATCATTTATAGAGAGAGTAATAATACATAGTAAGCGTACCTAATACTATTATAAATAATATAGTTTTAAATTAATTTTGAGTTTTGTAACAGGGTGTGATACGTAGTGGCGTTTCCGCAAGGGTAGTAGTGTTCTGTAAGTGTTACTGCTATTTGCTTCTCGGGATTTAATGATATCGCCACGGTCATTCCTAATCTCCGCGCCAGTGAGGTCGTGTCAATTTTTTCCTCTCACACAATGCACGAAGACCTTCTTCTAGTCGTCAGGTACACTATGGTCACTTGCCCGACGGGCGTCCTAGGGCTACTTCCTTGTATTCCGTATCGATATCTGCGTGCATTTATTCTTGGGCAGTGGCTTGCTGAAGGCCTATCCGGCCATAAAGGCACTAACAAATCTACGTCCTTCTCTCTGCGCTCATACACTTCAACTAGCTCTTGAGATTTTGCACAATGAGTGAGGTGCACGCTATATTCCCTATCTGCCTCGCTATCCTCTCATTTTCTTTCTCTCCCTTTAACTCCTCATCCGCTGTATCGTCAAAATGAAACGTAAATCAGTGATAGAGCTAAACTTTGAAAAATAAACGCAGTTATATACGATTCTATGTATACTGTATATACGGTTGCCATTCCTCTTGAGATATCTGGTTTTCACTCGGTATGTCGGTAGAGTCGTCAGACATTTCTCTATATTCGCACTCAATTCTACGATGAGCAACGTAACAGTATGCACCGCATATTAAACACCTTCTGGAACAACTTGTCAATCGAGGCCGGTTGCGCGTGGCCTGGCTTTAACCGGTCTAAGTTTGCGTCTCTAGATCTCTTCCAGCAGGAAAATCTTGGGGTGGCTGCGATTGCGAAGGTCACCTCTTCTTTAACGCGGCAAGTTCCTATCTACATCGGCCGAGAGGCCAATCCGAGAATACTGGGCATCTATGTGGCCTCTCGAGTGATACGGCAAACCTCCACACTAAATCCACTGCCCATACTGGACTCATTAGCCTATCTAGATCCCATCCAAAATGAGGTGCGATCCCGTAATCTCCACGTGCAGCCGTCACGAATCGTCCCCGCCGGGTGAAGCGCCTTGTAAGGTTTGACTAGCCAAATGTGAATGCCACTGCCGACTATTCAAATCTCTGATAGGAGAAATATGACATCTCAATTCGTGCACAAGTTTCTTCGTTTTTCGACACCAACCCCACATTGAGGTGCGCACACTGACGTGCTGGCTGGACAGGCAGCAATTCTGCAGTGAGGAGTAACCCTTTGCCGCCATAGCTATGATCAGAATCCTATTACTGGCGCATTTTGCGAACGACCGGTTTATAAACATTTCTCATTAAAATTTATCCTTAACCCATGCTCCTTATGCAAAACAGGTGCATTCCTTTCTCTTAACGACAAAGGGTGCCACCTTAACCTTAATCCCCGACTGCCCACGCGATATTGTCACCTTGGCTCTGGACCGCTCTCTCTTCTAAATATCTAACCATCCTGATGCTGTTAAATAGTGTCATCATATTCTGTCTCATTACCGACAGTTCACGATGATATTTACTCCAGTGGTTTGCTGACGGCTCTTAATAAAGTGGGAACAGTGTTGAGGTCACGCATCGTGCTAATCTTTTACCTGACCGTCTCACTACTTCACCATACCTTACTACCGCCTTCATACGCATTGCTAATTTTTACTGCAGAATTATGGCTATAAGCGATTGGCCGGCACTTATTCTCGAATATAACTAATCCTTAACTAAAGATCATTTCTACATAGAAGTTAAAATTTAATTCAGATTACGCTCATGTCGCACCGCGCTACGAGCGCTTAAAACCCATTATTTCATAAAAGCCACAATGGTATCATCACTGTACAAAACAATATTCTTATACGGCTACTCATGATCACCGTTAGAGAACAAATTATTTTTGCTGGACCCCATCTCATAAGTAAGGGTAAACACTGGCAATGAAAATCAAAGCTGAATAGAGAGGCCAAAATGGGCCTAGCCTCCTCTCTTCGGAGTTTCAGGTGGTATGTCCCATATGCCATTCGACAAGGCCCCGCTCTCTCACATCAACTGATATTAGGAGACCGAGGAACTTTACAGTTGAACTTGAGTCATACTGCTCATCCGCGTAACAAGTAGCTTTATTGATCTTTAGCTGGCGGCAAGAGTGCTGGACGAGATTGATCAGGAGAGGAGGTGAAACTCAGAAAATATAAGAGGCTGAATCATTTGGATGATGGATCCATTACGCTCTTCACCACAAAGTCACGAAAGGCTTACACAGAAGTCGATTTGAGACAGTTTGCAACGACCTCCGTATTACGCCCCACAACCAAGCAATCGCTGTTCGCCCATATTATTTTCCACATATGATTATGTTAAATCCTCACAGCCTTGGGACGCTACTATTACCGTCCACCGTATTTGTCAGGTTATTCTCACTACTTTACGATCCCTAGACAGCCTTTCGCATAAACAGAATTAATACATATCTCGTATCTTATCCGAATCTTCCTCCAACTTTGCAGTAACTATATGCCATTTTTATAACTGTCAATATAGGTAATAACTAAGGAATCAGATTCTTCATTAATATTTGATTTTGTTATGTAATATTAGGAGAACTTATAATGTAAGGACATTAGTTAATGGTGCACTGTTATTGTATTTCAGTTTTTATTTATTTTATGACTTGAGCTTGTGGAAAATATTCATATAGGATTCTCCATTCAAACTTCCTTTGACGTTTGAAGTATGTATGTCAGGAGAAGGAAGTTAGGCGCGAGGAGGGACAATGCTAAGGAAGGGCTGCTCTAATAGAGTGGAGCAAAGAGGTGGGTGGTTCGGAGGTAGTATGTTGGCAAAGAGTAAGAGCATAAGACGCAATGGGTGTACCCGAGTGTGGGCAAGCTTCTTAATGTGGAGAACGGACGGTGGGAAAATGTGGTTCGATGCGAGGGTGGAGCGAAAGCACTTGTCCTTGTACACTAGGACAGAAAGAAGGTAAATGATGAACACTAAGTGAAAAGGATAGTGTAGCGGTGGGTTGGGGAGGGTATAGGGAAGGTCAAGGTGACGGCGGGGGAGATGGGGGGAGTTGAGACACAGTTAACTACAGGCGATATGTGGAGCCGGAAGAGGCAATTAAGAGTGATGGAAGAGGTGGGTTAGGGGAGAGGAAAGAAATAATTTTATAAGTGAGATTAAATTGAAGACAGTGGGATTGGGGGATAAGGAGAGGGGATTTAGAGTATGTAGAGCAGATGGTTAGTCGATTTTGGGGAGAGGAGAGAGGGTCACGCGGTGTCGAAAGTAGGGAGAGAGATGTATATCGGAAATTTGTGGTCAGTTGATGAAAGAGAAGACAAAGTCCATTAGTTTAAGGATAAATAGTAAGGATAGAAAAAGGTGTTGACAGTACTCACGAGTTCTGTGAGGCATCGGTGTACACGAGAATTGGGATCATTCGTTACAAAGAGACAGTGGGATAGGTCATTATGTGATGACTGGGCTGTGGGAGTGTATTGGAGCTGTATAGGACTTATACTAAGAGGTGAAAAGAGATATGGTTGGCATGGGATGTTGGGTCGGATAGGATAGTCCGGTCTACAGGGATTTGGAGGTATGGTTGGTTTCGTTTCCGCATCTGTAATGTCACGCGTAGGCTGGGAATATAGGGAGAGGAGGGTGAATAAGGCACGAGGGATATTTTACGCACGAGATTCCGGCATGTTGAGGAAGCGGAGATCGGTCGTAGTGATTTAGGAGACTGGTATTATTCGAGAGTGCGTTGTTAAGTGTGGTAGGTGCATTAGAAAGTGATATGGAAGACCGGAGATAGTGTAGGATGGTCATCAGGTCCCGTGCTCTCTAGATTTTGGGATCCGGATGCGACAAGCTCGGGAAATGCGAGAGGTGTTGTATTCTGAAAGGAGTGTTCGCTGAAGGGGAGGAGAAGTGAGCGTATGGCAATAATAGGAGACAGAAGAAGATGGAGGAGTCTCTGGTAGCCAAAGGGTTATGTGTTGTAACGGATTCCTCTTCGGCAACGATGCATGATCTTACGTCTGTGAGTGACGAAAAGTATGGATGGAGACACGCGAGGTATGGAATGATCGAGCGAGGAAGTTAATAGGGGTGCATGCGTGGTTGGTGTTTTCTGTGGGTTAGAAAGGCTTATGGTGAGTAGAGTAGAGTGCCTATTCGTTATGGATAAGTAAGCTTAGTGAGGTGAGAGGGGCTGTCGGAAAGCCGTTTGTGTAAGGGTGTGAGGAAAATAGTGGCAGAGAGAGTTGAGGGAAGGGTAAGTTAGGTTAAAGGTATGTACAGTGGTACGGGGCTTTTTGTGAATACGACTGAAGCAATGTTGATGGTTTGAAGAGTGGGATTTACGCGGGGGATGTCTGTGGGAATAGTGAGAGGTTGACTGGGAGTGTTTGGCGGTGTGCGATGAGAGTGACATAGGAAGTTCGAGGTACGCGAGGGTCAGAGCAGGAATATAATTGAGGCTGTGAAGATAAGACATTACACGCGACGGCCTCTCAGGGTTGGCACTCGTGATCTGGTGGGTGCTTAATCAGATTTGCTTTATAGGAGTAAGTGAGTTTTGCAGCATGGCAATAGGGTGAGGGATATGGGGGGAAATTCGGGGAGGGTTGGCGGAAATATTCGAGACCAGCTTCGCAGACTGAGCCTGTGAGGGACATTGACTTTCTTGGCGATGGAGTCCGAGGTGAATACTTAGATAATGGTGGAAGGATGATACGTGATAATCACTGAGACTTGATGTGCATGGACGATACTTGCGCTGCGAGCCTATTTCTGGGCGGAGAGGAAACGGAAGGCGCTGAGGGTCTTGTGGGAGAGTTTGATGAGAATGAATAGATGTTGGACGAAAAGGGGCTAAAATAAAACCCACGGTAAGAGTTCTATAAAGTGTTAGTGTGTTTTGACGGAGGGATGAGAAACAGAGAAGGACGGGCTAGGGTAGCCGGCGGTTCACGAGAGAGGTGTGAGGAAGCGTGAATGTGAGCGGTACGTAGATTATTTAAGGACAAAGAGGTGAATGTGAGATCGGTAGATGATATCATGTTATGCAAGTATTTATGGGATTTCCGATCAATTGGTAATGGGTAGGGGGGGACGTGGTAGTGAAGTCGTATGTGGAGATAGAACAGATAGAGATAGGAGGAAGGAGAAATGTAGAGCTTTGAGTGAAAATTTAATTAGTTTATGGAGGGAGGGGATTTATTCAGCAGAAGAGTTAATGCAGATCATTGAGTTATGCTTTTTGAAAAACTTTGTGTCCAGCGGTGTTTGTATGTGGTGTGAAGACGTGGGGGTGAATGGCAGGGAGCAGGAAGCGAAGTTGGAAGTAAATTTTGAGATGAAGGGGTTGGCAGCGGTTTGGCGGCGGATTAGCAGAAAGGGAGAGGATTAGGAATAGGTGGTGAGGGAGAGATGTGATTGGAGGAATGGTTGGTGGGAAGGCGGAAGAAGGAATGTTAAGCATGGGATGGGCAATGCTAGTGAGAATGAGGAGACAGGATGGTTAGGAGAGTTTGGGAGGCGGAAGGGATAGGAAGGGAAGGAGAGGAGGGGGAGACCAAGAAAGGAGGTGATGGATGGAATAAAGGGGAGATGCGCTGCGGAAGGAGCGGCGGGGGAATGAGCGGAGGAGAAGGGTAGGGTGTGTGGCGAGAGATAGAGTGGGGGTGGAGGCAGGTGGGGTGGGGGGCGAGAATGGAGGGGGAAGTGTGAATGGAGGTGAAGGCTGTACGTAACCACTACGCCGCTCAAGCGGGAACAAGAGTGTAGGGCACATTTGGAAAGATAATAGAATAGTATATATATATATATATATACTTAGTGATGACTGATATATATAGTATTAATATTGCATGTTGATACTAGTGATGATGTTAGTAATATATATAATATATATAATAATAATACTAGGATTCCAAAGTGGAGTCGTAGTTGAGGTATATATATACTTATAGAATATAATATATAATAGGACAGTATGCATAAGGTAGGTAAATGTATATAGTAAGTTAAGAGAGGTAATTATCTTTAAGGCAGTGTGAGGGATGATAGTAATTTGCTATATTAATAATATAGATGAGAGAGGCTTGTATATAACTTGATTGACTTGAGTATAGATCACATATAAGTATATGGTGATATTATATATAATATAGTTATATAGTAGTATGTAGATGTATTATAATAGGTGTATATAGTTTTATACTATATATAGATTGAATTGATTGAGATTCTACTAGTTATCATAGGGTATTTAGTAGTAGAACTTATATTTAAAAGGTAATATATATGTATAGTGTATATATTTATATATTATACATGGGTCGCCGGAGGGGGGGGGCAAGGTAGGCGCCATCGGCCCCCCTGGAGATTTCAAAAGCTTTTGGCTGCCGCTGAAAAAATATTTCAATAGCTTTTTTGGTTTGCTTTTGAAAAAAAAATTGATATTATATGTATTACTTAATTTTCTTTAATTATGTAGTAATTATATATATCAGTGTAACGTTAGAAGGTAGGTTAGTATGAATATATGCAGTATGATGAGAGTAGATAATTATATATATTTATAGTAATATATATATATTTATAGTGTATATATAATCCCATCACTACTGTACGTAGAAGGCCTTATTTATATAATATATACATTCTAATAATACAAGAAACTTTTCCTGGGGCGACAAGGGGCAATTTGCAAACTTGGAGACAAGAGCCTACAGCCTATGCCGTCTCTAGGCCTCCCGCTAACCTGACCCTGCCCTATTCCTGGCTGTAACTTCAGGCTATAATATTATTTTGAATCAGACTTATGAAGCTGTACGCAACTGATAAATTTGTTGCCATACACAAAGCTAGAGCTCTCTTTTTAGGGGCACAATTTATCATTCTCTTTGTTTTTTAATAATGTGAGGATCCAATATTGAGCTCTGTGAAGCCTCCATTTTAGCCCCCCACCTACAAAATGGGACACATAGTCTGTAATTTTCAGACAATCTTTGGAATGGGCGGAAGTGGGCGGCGAGAGGAATCGGGAAAGAAACGCAAAACGCATTAGGGTTGTCAGGCTTTTGTATTTGGTTTGGCAGTCTCATAGAATCACGTCGATTTCGAAGTTGATTTGGAGTTAAGCCTTTGGAAGAAGTTTCCACGCGTTTTCACTTTTTTCATAAGCACCTAATTGTTTTTGACATTTTTCGTATCAACTTCTACACAATTTTTTTGGAAAGACTTCAAAGACCTTGAAATATACAGAGAGGGTCTATTACTTCAAAATGGCAAATTTAGTTTTTTTGATTTTTGGAAATGAAAGGAAAAAACAGCAAATAAAAAAAATAAATAAAAAAAAAAGTTAGGTAAAAAATTCACATTGCTGAGCACAATTTCCAAAAAATCAAAAACTCAATTAATGTGGCCAACCTTGCGCGGATAATAGAGAACCCCAGTATCATTGTATTATTACGGTTTCAAATTTGAGTCATTTCGATAGAGGGAAAGAATTGTAAGAAAAGTTTTGATTACGCAATAATATCAAATAAAATATAATTTCTGTAAAAAATGAAAAACGCCGACAAGAATGCACTACAGACAGAAAACACACATGCAGAATGACGTTCTACAGGATTCTACACAAGCAAGTTCGCTAAGTGTATGTATAATGAACTACTGGTTTTCGACATGAAAATTAATGAATCTTGTGTCCCTTTTTAGGTGGGGGCTAAAATGGTCCTAAAATTCCAAAATTGGGTCCTCCTCTGAGATACAAAACGATAGGAATTTAATTGTACTACTTGGGATTTTTTTACTTTGAATAAGTGTCGCTAATTCTGTATCTTTATTTTAAGAATAGTATTATTATTATTTATTATTAGTCTCGGAATGTATTATTAGTATTAATTTCCGGTAGAGGACGGAATACCTATATTGATTTAATAAGTGAATTATATTACTTTTTCTTAAGTTTTTTCTTTTTTATTGTTGTATTCGTTATTAATTGTCGAACATTATTAACATATTTTTTGGGAGTGAGAATATTATGGTAAATTTTTACTTGACTTGCTACCAAGATTTCTACATTTAAATTACCTCATATTTATCTAAATAATTTGTTTTAAGTAAACCTTCTTTTTAAAAAGTCTATGCAATTTTTATTGGCCGCCATTATAACTTA
>JABUQX010109370.1:0-36486 GCA_015478945.1 Trachelipus rathkii
CAGCACTGGCCATTAAGAGGGTTGTGACGGACAACGCTCTAATGATAGGTGTCAAGGCGACGAGGTAGGACTGAAGACGGATGAACAGCGAGCAATGAGCTGCTCCTCCGCAGGGAGATAGGGGCATCACCGGTCCACCTCCAGGCTCTCCTCGGAGAGAGCGGAATGCGCGTGAATTCTCAGACTTCAGTCTGAAATGGGGTCAAGAAGGCGGAGGTAGGACTGGATAGGTCTCCATCATGGCCAACATAGTCGCAGTTTTAGCCGCACGCAGCATGATGTAGGTGGGATGGTTTTTCTGTCGACCCAAGTTTGGAGGTGAGGTGCAGTAAGAGATCAAGCGATCGGCGGAATTAGCTTTTAGGAGAGTAATATGAGGAAGGCACGCGAAGCGCTCATCGCGCAACCGACCAGGAACCGACCCCGGCACCGAAAGGACAAGGGACCCACGGAGACGCAACCCCGGAAGCGATTGTATGCGACCCTACGACGAGGATTTTTCCGGAAAAGCATGGCTGTGTTTTTCGACGTGGAGAATGAAAGCCACGAGCAGAGCACCAGGAGGAAACCTATCGATGGCGAGCTGAAGTTGACGCATACAAGGAAGTTTAGCTTCAGAGATGTACAGGGCAAGATCGTCAAACATAGATGGAGCAGGCACTGAGGTAGGGATGGAATAACACCATTGAAAACAATAGCGAAAAGCAACAGCCGGCTCAGTATCACTGCCTGCGGCACCCCTTCGTCCAGAACAAAAAGCTTCGACAGCGTGACAGCCACAACGGACTTGACGAAGCGATCGACATCAACCACTGAAGGATAAGGGGAACGTTGCCTAAGTACCAAGGGTGGAGGTCCGCAAAACCCAACCTCCTGCTATCATACGCCTTTTCGAGTCAGAAGACGGCCAGGGTCATTTTGTTGGAGCAAATGACTCACGAATGTCGTGATCCAACCGAAGGAGAGACCTGGGTCGAGCGACGGCGACGAAACAGTTTTGTAGTCGGAAAATGGCATGGAGTTTGCTCCACGTGGCCAAGACGGGAGCACAATCTCTCCATGAGCTTTACATGTATTGGCAGGTTCAAGTGAAATAGGGATGGTTATGCGAAGAAGTCGGTCTTCGAGGTTTTGGGAATGGGGACATATATGCGTAGATCCAGACAGGAAGGGAAGACCCTCCCCTTTCTGATTGTATAAGCCGAGAAGGAAGGCAGTGCAGAAGGATGAGCATGGCGAAGCATTGAAAGGTAGATGCGTCAGGCAGGCGCTCATCCGCAAAGTTGAGGGCGTCTAGGAATCGGCCCTGGTGATGCCGGTTTGTATGGAAGGTCTGTCCAGGCGAAAAGAAAATCAGGAAACTCCACCGAAGCGACTAGAAGAAAAGGTTCAGAATACGGGAGCGCTTGGAGGCAGGACGCGAGTGATATCCAACCTCGTCCGCCAACAACGGAGGCAGAGTGACATCAGAGTTTGCTGGCGTAACGAGGATAATAGGCGGATCAGGCTTGTTAATGATATATCAGCACCTTTTTATGGATTGATGATACAGGTGTAGAAGAATTAACGGTGGAAGCGTATGTGCGAAAATACTGTTTCCGCGTACGGCGATTAATACGCCGGGAGTGGGCCGCCGAAGCCTTAAACAGAATCAAGTTGGAAGGTGTGGGAGTCTGTTTAATCGTGACTTAATATATAAAACAAAATACTTGTGAGCTAAAGATTCATAACTGTAATTTAAGAAGACAACTTTCTAGTCAACTAAGTATGTACACAAAGTATCCATGATTCTTGTACTTATGGGATAGTAATTCAAAAATAAAGGAAGGTGACTACTAGGCAAAATTTATATGCAGGTAATAAGAACATTGTGCTCGAACCATCGGTGGATAGAAAGTCATTTGTACACCACTGCATATTTGGATTCGTGAAACCGACTGGAAAATCTTGAAAAGAAAAGATTACCTTAACTACACATGTTCAGCCTTTCCAGGTTATAGTGATGAGAAACTTAAAATTAAATCTGGTATATTCGATAGTTCCCACATTTGAAACATAAAAGATTCGCACCTTCATAAATTCGCTGACCGAGGAAAGAGGCTGCAATTCTTTGGCAGCGGTAGTTAAGAAAACCTGGGGAACAAAATGTCTGCAAACTCAGGAACTGTGAAGATCTTGTAAAGAATTTTCTTGTTAACATTTAGCAAGAGTTTGTACTATAATATTATGAGCATTAAACCAGTTTTTTTACAGTCATTTCGAAAAATTTCCAGTAAATTACTATTCCTTGCTTGCAATAGCATGGATTAAGTTCTATTTATTCAACCATTCTTGTATTAGTTAACTGTCAATAATAATAGTTAAATAAATTTCCTAATTATAATTCTGAATGTGTAAAACAAAAAGCCTAGTCGTGCCACAAATACAATAACTTAAAAAAAATCTGCCTTTGAGGACTCGAAAACTTTACATGATACCGTAGAAACCAAATTGATTTTTGAATCGGTACATCAAAATTACCTAAAATAATGTGATAAATAGAAATTGGCGTTGAAATAATGATATACTCAATGCTTCTTACCTAAATAGGCTGGAGTGCCGACGACAGATCTCCTAAAGGATTTTTCTCCTATTATCCTGGCAAATCCAAAATCGCAAAGTTTAACCTGTGGGAAGTCTGTACTTTCGGAAAGAAGCACATTTTCAGGTTTAAGATCACAGTGAACAACATTTTGCCCGTGTAAATGTTTCAACGCTATAAGAATCTGGAGGAAATGAAATATAAAAGAGGCATCAGACATTTGTCTAATTTCTCAAAATTAAAATGGAAACTAATGAAAATATTCATCTTTTATAAAGCTATTCATAAAAAATCTTATCAAGCTTGTGTAATTATTTAGAAATGGAATACTTTACACGTCATACAGATGTATAGGATCTACAACCAAGGAAAATGGTGCTTAAAAAAAAAAGCTGCCTATATAAAAACTTTTTCTATTCAAGATATAGGGTGCAGGCAATATCATAATTACCAGAACGAAATTCTTACCTGATAAATTAGATATTTAGTAATTCTTTCCGAGAGACGCTGCTTCTTTGAAGATAAGATCATTTCAAGCATGTCCCCTTGTAACTTCTCCATCACTACGAAAATTCGCTCATCTGTCTCAAACATCCTTTCCAAAATCACTACACCCTATATATGTATAACAAAAGTGATTAGAAATAAATTAGAAAAAAAGTTATAAGAAAATTGCTCCTTGCTTGCAATAGCATGGATTAAGTACCATTTATTCAACCATTCTTGTATTAGTTAAATGTTAATAATAATAACAGCTAAATAAATTTACTTTCTAATTATAATTCAATAATAATAACATTGTTATATAAATTTACTTTCTAATTATAATTTCCTTTGTTTCTAATTATAATTTAGTTGGTTTCATTGTCCAAACAAATAATCCAAGGAAATGGAAAACTATCATACCCATAAATCTTGAATTTATCTCGGAGAAGTTATACACAAATTGGGATTGACCGAACAGCACATTTTTCAGTCTCGCAAGCAAAAAAAACAACACTACACCACACCTTCATATTTTACAACACCACCACCCTATGATGCTAAAATTGAGATACACTGCACACCCCACCGCTGATACATCGAAAAACCCTAATGCGAAGTATCCCATGATTATGAATATAAGTTACAAAAATTATCCTTAACATGAAACGGGTGACTCACCGGGTGTCTAATAGTTTGCAATATTGAAACTTCATTTTTAAGTGCCGCTTCTTGCTTTGTAGGAAACCTAGATTTGTCTATAACTTTTATTGCAAAAGGTTTCCCAGACTTTCTGTGAACACCTATGAGAAAGGGAAAAAAATTTGGAGGTTTGCATTAATTTTTTTCCTGTACCTACGCTGAATTCTCTATAAGAAATTTTATTAAATTAAAGAAATAAATCAATTTTTTCAAAACCCTTTGTCATTTTTATCATGCGAAGTGACTTTAATGGTCAAATCTTATCAATTGAAACAAGCGCGCGCGCGCTCACACACCTCCATAAACAGTGCCAAATTGGAGTCATCTCAGTTCATAAAAGTCTTCAACAAATATTTTGATTTTCTCTTCAAATTTCTTATACGCAAGGGTAAGCATCAGCGACGGATGAAGTAATAAAAGATAAAAAGCTGGTGAATTCTCTTCCGAGAATCTGCTCTCCAAGGAAACTGTGAAAGAATCCAGGTATGGTATTAGAATAGTCCTAATCCAATATTCTTCATCGGTGATAGGTAGGATTCGAGCGATGTTTCTGGCGATCCACCACTCTTGGTGGCTGAAGATCAACCATAAGATTTTCAGCAATCTTCTTTATCCTTGTATAAATTTCTTTTAACGTATCGTTGCTGTCTGAGCGGCGATCTTTCACACGTGGTTTGAGCATTGAAGAGGGTCTAAACCCTTCGACTGTAGGTTATTCACGACTGTCTCCAGTAAAGACGGATATTTGGCTATAATGCAGCTTGAAATAAGAAAAACAGGTTTTGTAGCAGCACAATACAGCTGAAATGCATTTTTTCTTGTAGAAACATTACCTACTTTTGCCAAATTTTCCAGACCCTGCACTATATCCACAAAATGTGTCATGAATACTGAAATACTGCGGTATTTTTATGACAATCACGTCTCGCAAAACGTTGGAATACTGCGTATGTATTTTCTTCTTAAAACGGATTCACGAAAGAAATTGATAGTCTTTAATAGTGGATACAGTATTGCGGATTTCAGATACAGAGTTCAGCGTGTTTACTACAAGATCCAGTCGATGACTCGCTCAATGAAAATATAAAGCTTTTTTGTATTTTCCTCGCATTATTCTCTGTACTCCTCCTCCTTTCCCTACCATAGCTGAGCAGCCACCGACACCTTGTCCAATGCACTTGTTTGGATCTCTGCGATTCTTGTCAAGAAAACAATCAATAGCCTTTGCTATGGTTTTTTCCATCCATGGCTTCTAATACTGCAAATCCAATGAATTCTTCACGAACGCACATTTACGTCCCATCAAAAAACCTGATTCCAATATATGTGTTCATTCCCAGATATATCGGATGTTTCGTCAGCTAAAACAGAATATGTATATGCTTTTTTGACATCTTCAGTGATCACGTCGGTCACAATACTCCCACACAGATCAATATGTTCATTTTGCAATCTTGGCAATTTATAAGTAGCATTTTTTCCCCACCTGTAAGGCGTTTCAACTCATTATTTCCAGAATCTATTTGCAAACGAATTAGATCTTCGAAAATCCTTTCATGTTGTTCTACACCTGGTAGAGGTAAATCGTGTACCCCACAAAAAAATAATTGTTCTTATTAAAGATGAAATTAACTTTTTGCTTTCTGCCAAGAGCGCCTGATGTCCAGTTACTATTTGCGTGTAAACTGCTAAATCTTCCAAGAAGGATTTCGCTGTTCGTATAACTTCTAAATGCCACCTACTTTCAACATGGCTCTTGCAATATTCATGGATATTCTTGAATTTCGTGAAGGGTTTCACACCAAAGGAACTATGAACCTCGTCTTTATTAAATGCCTAATTTTAAAATATGTATTTTATAATACGAAAAATACGTCACCCTGTTCAATTATGTTTATTGTCTGTAAGAATAAGTATGGTTTTCGTTACACAGTGCTTCAATATATAATATATATATATATATATATATTATATATGTTAGTCTATATAATATATTATATATATATATATTTATAGAGTATATATATGTATATATACCTATATATTATATATATATATTAGTGATGGCACGATTAATCGGAATCGGCATCCTCACTTAACGGGCAGCAATCCGCATCCTCTTTTGAAAAATGAGGATGTTTTCTATCATTTGATTAAATGCATATAAAATTAATATATCTGGCAGCGTTATCATGGGAGTTTATGGGAATAATTGTAATTTTGAATTTCGATTCTGTATATATATATATAATATATATATTATATAATACTATATATATATATATAATATATATTATATATATTATATATATTATGATATATATATTATATATTATATATATTTATATATATATATATATATATATATATATAGTATATAATGTGTATGGGCGTATATAGGAGATACATATGTGTTCTGGCACTTTGTCAGGGCCCGATTGGGCCTTGCGTCACTTCTACGCTAGCTATAATTGGAAGTGACTGCTTGACTCTGTGACGCTTCGGCTCTGCGATAAGGTGGGGGAGCTGTAATCGTTGATGTATGAGCAGGTTCATTCCTTCTTCGGCTAATATTTCCCTCCTCATAATCCATGGTTCGATCGTGCTTGCTCTCTGGTCATTCAGGCTAGAGACAGTGCATATCGAGGTGGAAAAATTCTCGTTCTTCTATCACTCTTGCTAATTTTCATTCAGCTAGAAATCGTTGCAGAGATACTCTTCGTCGAGCAAAGCGGGCTTCATCAAACGAAAGTGCGCTAACCTCCTTGATTCTCCTACTGATAAATCTTTCTGGCTTCTTGCAAAAACCATCTCTACAACTTCTGTAAATTTGTTCTTTCTCGCACTTAGTTCATCTGTTGGTTATGGTTTTGCTATTCTCCAAATGAAAGGAAATCTCTTCGGCCTCCTATTTTCGCCTAACTCAACCTTGGACGATTCTGGCAGCTGCCTCCTGCCTGGCCTCCTCCTTCTTCTCTTCTATGTACAGCTCTGTGATTACTTTGATCGGGAGCATGGGCTCCTGAATATACTGAACGTTTAGGAAGGCGGGTGGCGCCGGATGGCATTCCTCCGCCGAGTTTTTGATTGGAGTGTTGCTTTGGTGCTGACCTGGCCCCTCGTTTCAAACTATATTCTCTATTTCTCATCTAATACTTCCTCAGTGTTGAAAGTAAGCAATGTCAACCTGTATCCGCAAAAAAAGGAAGCCGCTCTGATCCTTCTAACTATCGTCTTATAGCTCTCTCTTGTATTCTCCTCTATCTAAGATTTTTGAAACCCATCTCAACTCTCAATTTCTTAGATGCATGCTGGAGTCTCATTCATCTTCTTTGCCGAATCACCAGTAGCGCTATATCGGGAGCTCGCAGGCTCTACTGGCATATACTTTTGCTATCTAAACCTTGATTTTATGGTTTTCCGCCCTCAGGAACTACGGAGAGACTTGCGTGGTGGCGCTTTGACATATCCACGGCATCTTGACTGGCGTATGACACACGTGCATCTGCTATCCCAGGCTCCTTCTTTGATTTCCCTCCTTCTCATTGCTTACTTAATGTCCTAGTTTTCTTTCAAATTACTCAATATCGGCTGTTGTTGATGGCGACTTCTTCTTTTCTGTCAAAACATTGTGTTCCTCAAGGGTTCTATTCCCAACACTTTTTTCACTTTTTCATTAATGATCTTCTCACTAGCACATCTAATCTATCCACTCGTATGCCGATTGCTCGACCCTTCATTCTTCTTCAACTCATTTCATATTCTGGCTGCCTCTTTTCATTCTAGATTGCTCCTAAGTCTTTAATCTTTGCTGATTTCTATTCCTTGCTATCTGCATAGAAATTTCGGGTGGGGTCGTCTTAACCTTGTGAAATTCCAATTCTTTAAACCACCCAACTCCTACAGAATCTCCCTCTCTAAGACCATCTTCAAACTTTCCTATCTCTTTCGACGGTTTTCTCTTCTCTCCTGTTGACAATATAAACAATCCTTGGCCTTAACATAAACAAAAAAAATGTCTTGGAAACCTCACATCACAAGGCTGCCATAGGGCGGCCGTCAAAGAATCTTCGAGCTTTAATAAATTAACAAGGCGAAAACTTTTTTTTTCCTCTTTCACGTTGTCAGCTATACAACGGCCTCATCCGCCCTTGTATGGAAGTACTAGCTCTCATATCAGGGGAGAGCCTACCTGTTCTTCACGCCGGCTTTATGGCATAGGGTCAGAGGCAAGAGGCCAAAATAGCTGTATAGAACTGTTGTCCTGGCACTGTGTCCAGCGTTTCACATTACACTCCTATTTTACGGCGCGCGACGTTGGCTGCTTTATCTCTTTTCTATAGTACCGCCCCAGCGGTAGGTGCTCGAGGGATGACATTCTATAGAGCTCTGCATATCACTACTCTATACGCACGCCCTCGTGCAGCACAAGGGGTGCTGTGTCGGCTGCACTGACGTTTTGTGTTGATATTGGTAAATCCAGGCTTGTTCGCTGCGGTGCTGTCCTTATCTTTCTGGCACCTCTGTTCTGAGGTAATTCTCTATCATACTTCTGTTTTCCCTGCTGATTTAATCTTTTCACTTTAAAGCGCTGCGTCTGTGCTCATCTGCGTAGTTTGCGTTGGTTGATGAATATCTGAGGTGGTGCAACACGCCCCTCCTTTTGAATAGGGCTCTGCGTGAGTGGTGGTGCTGATATATTTTCTATAATTATATATATAATTATATATAATATATATATAGTATATATATTATATATATCCTAGTATAATAGTATATATATAATATATATATATGAGTAGTATATATATATATAACTATTATATATATGTATATAATATTTGTCAGCGTTTAGTATATCCGTCATATGTATCGTAAAACTAGTTAATGCTACAGTAAAACGATACATTAGTGAATGCCTGGTCCAATTTTCAAGTAGGGAAAAAAAAAAAAAAAAAAATCTTCAAAAACCACAATTATGTTTCAGCGAAAGGTGTATTTTTGGAATTTTTTTTGAAATCGCTGGTTTTTTGGAATTGGTAATAATTTCAATACATAGGAAAATGTTTAAAAAAAAATCAAAAAATAAAATAATTATTGTTAATAATTATAGCTAATATGATTAAAAGGCTTTTAGAGACTTTTCTTGTTTTCTCGTTAAATAAATAGTTTTCGTTAAAATAAATAGACTTTCTATTAAATTTTGTTTTTTTTTTTCACTAAAGAATACCAAGGGTATACGCCCCGATGGCAGGAGTCGGGGTCTTCTCGGCCTCTTCCGGGGACTACGGGGTAGGACTAATTCCCCCCTCCGGGAGGGTCTTCGGAACCCGCTTCTTGGTATTTGGGTGTCGCGGGGTTCCTCCGCCCCTCCGCTACGGGTATGGAAAAACGTCCCTGTGTTTCCCGTCGCTGCGAGCCGCCTTAGGTGTGCGTATAAAGCATTTTGTCTATGTGAAATTTTACGCAGGATTCAAAAAATTCTAGCTAAGCACGAAGCTATTGCAGATGTTTATGAATCTATTGAGGAGCTTATTTTTTTTTTTTTTTTTTTTTTTATTTTTTACATTTTCCGCACTAATTTACCAGCATTCCCACAATGTATTCCGTTTTTACTGTAAGCCATTATAGTTTTTTAAGATCTATGACAGATATACAAACGCTGGCCCTATATATAATATATATAGATGATATATATATACTTATATAATATATATATATATTAATAGTATAAGGTTATATATAATATATATTAGGTATATATATATATATATCTGCTCTTTGTGTTTGATTCAAACTTCAAAGATGTACAACATCCGCATGCCTGGGATACTACTTAAGATGCAGTGCATCACGCATCCTCATGCGCTCTTTAGATCTGGCATCACGCATCCATCCATTTTTGACATGTCGCACATGTGCAAGGTGCAACTAAATATATATTATATATATATATATATATATATATATATAAATATATATATAATATATATATATAATATATATATAGATATATAATATATATATAGTAGATTTATATTTATAGGGATAAAAGTATCTGTATCAGTAATTGAAAAAATTGCCGAGTACTATTGTATCTGTATCAGTATGCGACTAATTTTGGTATCGGTGCAACACTTAATATAAGGGATATTTATAGTATAGTAGTATAGTTGTACAATAGGTATGATTTATAATATATACTATATAGTAATATTGTAAGTTAAACGTGGATGATATATAGTATATATAATATATATATTATATATATATATTATATATTATATGTATTATATATATATGTAAGTATATATTATATATATATATAATATATATAATCCTATATATATATAATATATTATTATATATATATATATCTTCAATATATTATATATATATATAGTAAGTATATATATATATATCTATTATATCTATCTATTATATCTATCTATATTATAATATATATATATTCTTCATCTACTTTTTTTCCAAAGACTGGGAGTAAGGTGCGTAACGTGACATCGAAAGAAAGCAGTAGAATAAAAAAGAATAATTGACAAAAGTTGAAAGAAAGCCAGCCTTACCGCAACCTGTACCATTATTAGTAAGAACTCGTCGCGGCAGTCAGAAATCCAGCCCTAGAGCTTAGAGCGGACCTCACTTTGGTAATCGTCCAATGTAAGGATGCATCATTGGCAGGTGGGCTCTACAAGCATACGCCCTCACAAAACCATGCCATTCACTCTTTTATGCACTTTAATTCTCGCCTCTGCCAAAGTCACATTTCTCTCCTTCAAACATTCGTTTACTGACTTGATCCACTTTTTCTTCGTCTCCCAGCGCCGTCCCAACACACTCGCCACTAATACATCCGCTTACAACCGACTATCTTCCATCCTTTCCACATGACCAAACATCTCAACATACTTTCATTATTCCCTCTCATTTACCCCTTTCTTCACACCACACAACTGCTCTAATACGTTCATTCCTCATTTTTCATTTTTCTCACACCTAGCACGCCCCTAAGATATAGTCCATCTGAACACTTTGAACTTTAGATCTAAACTTCTATTCCAGACCATAGCTCACTACTATACAATACCACAGGGTAAAGCAACGATGCCTTATGTAGTACCTACGCGCACTCAGACTTAGTCCCCTTATATACATTCACGCACGGTTTTAATTGGCACAGCCCTTCCTGCATTTCACAACTTTCCTACTACATTCTGCATCATCAGTTTCCTTCTCATCCAACATTACGCTAAATTATTTAAACTCAGACAACTTGTTACAGCTGCTCACGATCTAACATACTTCACACTGAGGACTGTCTCACTCACAACATAACGGCTTATTTTTTCTACGTTTACTTCAGACGGCATCCTTTAGACACCCCTGCCAAAATCTCTCTAAAAAATCCTCTCAACTCTCCTCAGATTCTTTCACCACACAGAACCAAAATCATCCGGCATTTTAATAGATAGGGCACCCTCCCACTCATCTCCATTCTCCATCATTCTAACATCCATATTCCTGGCCACCTCCACCATCTAATTCTTTCATCCTCCATCCATCATAGCAATATAGATAGAGATAACAACATACGTGTCTCAGCTTCGCTATTATTAACTAACAATCACCTTTGACACCATTTATTCTTTACACACGCGTCACTATCGTCATACATACTTTTGATTCATCCAGAAGCTTTTGATTCCATTCATATATCACTAACACCTGCCATAGAGGCTCCCTATTAATCCTGTCATATTCATATGCTGTTGCAATCATAAAACCTAAAATACAATTTATTCTTCTGGTTTTCCTCGTTTCTTCAATCATTTGTTTCATAGTAAAGATTTGATCCACACATCCTCTACGCACTCCTTGAGGGTGGGGAGAGACAGAAGGAGAGAAGAGTAGAGAAAGTTTGGAGTTATAGTAGGTGAAGGGGGGGAGGTGGAGGAGAAAAGAGGGAGGGGTGGAAGGGAGGAGGGGGACAGATAAGAACGAATAAAATCTGAACAGGACCGCAGAATGAGAAGAAGAGTATAGGAAAGGCCAGCCTGCTCTCTCACCATCAGTCCTTCAGTCACTGAAGTGTACTATTATGCTCCTCCTCAATCCTTGGAATATAACCTCATAAACGCTTTTTATTACAACAATAATCCAATCAATCATCACCATCTGGGGGGGGAGCGGGCGGGGGGAAGGGCGCCTCACGTCTCTTGATCATTTCACCAGTAAAATTTCATCTATACCGGCAGATTTACCATTCTTCAACTTTGTCACTCTATCCATTACTCTCTCCTTGCTATAACCTGTCAATCCCCAAGAGATACCTTATTGCCTTCTTGGCTCATCAAACCCACACACATTCACTATCACCTCTGTCATTACTGCGCGTGAATATTATAGGTGCGGGTGTGTAGTTATGAAGTCGTCTCTTATACAGGACATACTGACACCTCAACATCCCATATTATCAGTTAACAAAAGCACATGCCGCTATATCATTAATCATCTAAGCAGGTTCGCACTTATACTTTCATCATTATATAACTAGTCCAGCAGTATGCCTTCCAGGAAGAGCTTCTATTCGCCTTGGTAGAGTCCCTTCATCCGTCCTTCCAAACTGTTCATTTACCTCTTCGTTTCTCCTACATATGGCACCTTTTTAGTATTTTCTTTTTTTTCTCCTTATATAATTCCAAGCATCTTTTCTTTTGAAACTTCATCATTTGCCTTTAGTACATTTCAAACACCATGGCTTCTTTTTTACTTTTAATCGCTTTGGCATGCACCTCTTTTATTATATTCACACTACATATAGTATAACATTTCTTACTTCCTCGACTTTAGTAGGCCTCCACATACTTCTTTTTGGCACTGCTAACAATTGCTTCTTCATTTGCTGGACCAGGATTTGGGTGGGTGTGGTGGGAGAGGTTGTTCACATTCAAGCTGCATTTTACTTGTCGAGCTCTGCTTACATACTTATCCATAGAATTACCCGGTTGTTCACTTGAACTTCCTCACCTTAAATTTTACTCACTTCCCTTCCATAATCGCCTCTCTACATCCAGCCCACTAACTTAATTTTAGCATTGAACAACATAATGAGTCCGATAATCACCATTTCCTATAACCCTCACTGATTTAAGCTCATCCAACACATACTTACAACATCTATCAGCAACGACAAAATATATCATACTATATTAGTATAGGGTATATATAATATATTTTATATATATATATATATAGATAGTATACTATGATAAGTCAATATACTAAAGGTATAGTATAGTATGTATTATTAGTATAATGTATATAGGGTATAATGTCTGAATATAAGTATATATGAGTATTATAATAGTATATATAACGCTCACATAGTATAATGTATCTATATACTACTGGTGGAGTTTACTGCTCGCGATAATGGATGGCGACTATTACGGTGCAGTCAGGGATTATGAAAGATTTTCTTCGCATGGTAGCAATGGGCGACAGGTCTAGCAACCTGGTCCTTTCCTTTTGCTTTTATTACTCCTGACTAGCGTTGGAAGTCTTATGGCCTAGAAGCAGATTCTGGAGTAGCGGTCTGGATAAGAGAAGAGCTAAAAAAGAAAAAAAAAAACAAACTATAGGAACGAGTTTGAGGCCTATATGGACAAGAAGATGCTAAGTTCTTACTTGAAAGGGCGAAAAAACCTACCTGAGAAGTGTTTAACTCGGGATTGCGTCCGAAACCATTGCGGCCTAGAAATAGTCTTCTAGAGTGCTCTAGGGTTAAGAGGTTGGGCAAGAAGAAGAAGATGCTGGACCATCTGACAGGGTGAAAAGCCCTTCCTGGGAGTTGTTAGAAATTTATATATATTATACTATATATATATATATGATATATTATATATATATTATATATATATATATAAGTTATAATTATATTATATACTATATATATATAAGTATATATATATAATATATATATATATATATATTATATCTATATATATAATATTATATCTATGATATAAGTGGATTATAATATATCGATATATATATTATATATAATTATATATATATAATATATATATAGTAGTATATATATATCAAATATATATTATATATATATATATATATAGTATATATATATAGGGTATATTGTATTATATATATATGATATATATATCGTTATATATATATATATATATATATAATATTGAGTATATATATATATATCTATGATATATTATATATATATATATATATATATATATATATATATATATTCCTTTTTCATTTCTGATTTTAAAAATAAAATACTTCTTACCACAAAGACAATTTTGTTTTATTTATTAAGTAATTTATTTTATTTTTTGCAGACGTTGCAATATTTCACATCCTGGACCTTTAAATGCGGTATACATGGAGCATTTAATTGATGTGTCAGAAATAGCGTCAGCAGGAAATGACTTTTACGAACTTTCTTTCTCTTCAGTTTGTCAAGAAGACATAACTCCTCCACCTGTCATATCATTATCTCCCGCTGTTAAAACCTCTAGACGAAATAAGTCTGAAAAGCATACCTTAAATGACAAGTTTTATGAATGTAATAAATGCGAATCATCCTTTACTAATGCATCTAACCTTAAATCTCACTTGAGGATTCATACAGGAGAGAAACCATACGCTTGTGACGTTTGTGAGATCAGATTTGTTCAGAGCTCCAACCTTAAAGCACACAAGAGGACTCATACAGGGGAAAGACCATTTAAATGCCTTGATTGTGGTAAAGCCTTTTCTCGGTCATCACACTTAGTCGGCCATAAGAGAATTCATACTGGTGAGTTGCCTTATTCATGCGGTGTATGTTCAAAATCCTTTTCGTCAAGCACGCAACTAAGAAAGCATGTAGAAAAGCATAGTCAAAGTGATTCTCATGTTTGTTCAAAATGTGACAAAACATTTAATAAAAAATCAGCTTTAGCTCTTCATGAGAGTATTCATAGTGAAAAGCGACCTTATATATGCGTTTTGTGCTCGGCAGCATTTCGATCTAGAGAAGATTTGAATGTTCATAAAAAATTGCATCCGGGTAATGAATATCCTTATTCTTGTAACGTTTGTGGCAAAGGTTTTAAAATTAAGCTTTGTTGCGAAAAACATGCTGAAAAATGTGCTTCCCTGTTTCAAAAAAAGTCTGTTAAATTCGGAAAAGATGATTTAGAATCACTTTGGGATTCTATAAGTAATTATGACATAAATATAGATCATCAGCTCGAGCCTTCACAAAGAAATTCGCAAAGTCAAATTTTTCAGTTTGATGATAGTCAAGGTGGTCATGGCATTTGTAAAATGGAGATGCTTGAAGATAGCATTGAAGATGGAATTGATTTTGAAGTAGATGAACAAATGCTAGTCTTAACTAATGAAGGTGAAAATTCTGTTTTGCAGGTTATTCCTTCGGATTACAATATTTCAGGATCTACAACAACAGGTAGTCAACAGTGTTAATCAATTTAGTATTTATTTTGAAAATGAAGAGCATTTGAATCATTCATCAATATAATAACATTTTAAAATATTTTATATTTCTTTATCACTTTAAAATTCATGCAGGGAATAGAAAAATTTATAAATAATACAAATTAAAATGTTTATTTATCCTTCCATTTGTGTTCATGTAAATATATAAAGGACATATTACTGAAAAGTTTTATAAAATGATTAAAAAAAATCGTAAAATGAATTTCATTTTCTATAACCATATTAAATTATTATGGAGTTAATTGGGGATAGGTTTTCTTTCCCATGGAGATTGTGATTTGGCTAATGTCCATTATCTGTGTCCATGAAGCTGATGTCAAATTTTTTTTTCATAAGTTACCTTATCGAACAAAATATAGAACGGCGAGCGCATAGTGAGAAGAGTTTGAACTTTTTTCCTATATATTTATATAACTTAATATAGCATGTTTTGTTGTTTATTGAAATAATGGAAAGTGAAATAAATTATATAATAATATA
This sequence comes from Trachelipus rathkii, assembly GCA_015478945.1. Taxonomy (NCBI): domain Eukaryota; kingdom Metazoa; phylum Arthropoda; class Malacostraca; order Isopoda; family Trachelipodidae; genus Trachelipus; species Trachelipus rathkii. The sequence goes on from JABUQX010109370.1 coordinate 15,806, forward strand.
AGTTTGGTTATGTTATTTTAAGTAAGATTTGAAGTTACGTTATGTAGCATAGATTTAAACTTTTATTTTTTATTATTTTCAAAGGTGTGAAGCTCTTTTGCTACAATATAGTTTTATTTTGACTCGCTACAGTTTCACTTTGATTTTTTTCAAATGTGTTCGAATCCATGCAGTCGATATGTATATGGATATGGACACAGATAAAAGACATGATCCTGCGACTTTTTATTTTTCCTATGGGAGTGCATTTTATTTCTAATTTTGATGACTTTTATTAAATATGTTAATTTTGGTGGATTGGAATAGTCTGGTTTGAACGCCTTCGGTAAACTGAAGCAGAGTATAGTTTCTAGTCTATTGCAGAGATTCTTAACCTTTTTGATCACGACCAAAAATCACCAAGAGCAGGGTTCACACTTTCTGGAAAGTCGGGGAAAAAAATCGTCAGGGAAAGTCAGGAAAATGATTTAAGATAGGGATGGAAGTCAGGGAAATTCCAAAAAGTCAGGGAAATTTAGAAATTTCAAAACATTGAAGAAGATCCATGGACAAGTTGCATATTTTTTATATATAATTTTTTTCTTACTGTATAATTGGTGGAATAAGAGATGTATTTGATAGTGAATGAGAATAGGATGGGCGAGGAATTGACTCATAAATGTACTTCTATCACGTTTCTTTCTATTTTAAGTTACTATTACCTTACTATTACTTCTATTCTGTTCGTAGAGTTTGTTCCAAGTTCATCCTTTTGATTGAAGGTGATTGGTTTGTGGATGTGTTTTAGACTGTATGACATGATTTAATCTGTTTATATCTTTTTCTTTTGGGATTTATACTTTGAGGTGTTTTTTTTTTTTTTTTTTTTGAGGTTTGAAAGAAGTGATTTGGATTTTTGTGCAGTTAAGGTATTTATTTTATTTATAAAATGACCCAAACAAAAAAACTAACTTTACGACCAGTGGTTGGCGTCAAACTGAAACCACAGTTTATCAGTTTGGGTAAAGGACCTGATAGGTTCAAGGCATACTGTAAAGTATGTAAAAAGAACTTTTGATCTATCTAACATGGGACGCAAAGCAAGTTTCACATTCAAGAGGGGAACCTCATTTGAATTTAATCAAAATTCAGCAGGACCAACCATCATTGAAAACTTTGTACGTGTTCCTAATAATTACAAATATAGTGAAAGTGTGTGCACTGAAAATTCTTGCCATTCATCAACTTCTAATATACTCAACTCGATTGTAAATGACCTGAGGGTGTTCTACTCAATACTGCACAATTCAGTTTATCGATGAGTTTCATCTTTTTGCATTAAAGATGATTGTTACAAGATCTAATATTATGGGCATTAAAGGTGGTGGGATGATAAAATGTCTTTAACCTCGTGTGCAGATATAGGGAAACATTTAAATTAATGTTTGCCAGTAGTGCGGTAGCTAATTTTAAATAGGGCCGATGAAATGTAAATATGTGATAACCATGGACTTGCTCCCTATTTTTCTAGAAGCAAAAGCACAATACACTCTACTTTGTAGTGAAGCTCATTCTACCCTTGAATTAAAATTCAAAATATTTTTGGATTGTGATTGTCTTTTCTAAGCGACTTGATAGTTGTTTTTCTTCTATAGTACATGGGAATCAATGATTTTGTGAAAATTGTGACAAATTATTAAATTAGGACTGATATTTTGCATGGAAATGCAACAGTGGGAAGGAGGTTTTCTATAAATTAAGCAATTTTAGTGGAGAATCTGAAAAGAACATAGTCTGAGATCTCAAAGAACCGTGCACAATGCTATAAGATCTCATGAAAGCTATCCATAAAGTTCCTATCACTCAAATAAATGTTGACAATGTAAGAGCTGCCCAGGAGATTGAAGAACATCTCAAAGAGCCAAAACAGAACCAAGAAGAAGAAGATAATAAATGAAGGTTGAATCAAAGAAAATTATCCTACAGATCTATAAACTTGAAGAGCAGAGAAAGATGTTAAAACTGAAAGCCTTGACAGAAGAAACGCTATAAAATCAAAAATTCAGATGCTTTGAGAAGAAAAAGTTAACCTAAATCTCCATATTTAGAATTTGTGATTACAGTGGACGTTATTCACCTAGTCCATTAATGTAAGTTTGAATTTATTTCCTTTTGTAAAATAAACTTTACTTTTGGAAATAAAATAAAAAAAAGAGTGTGCGTTGGACGTCTATTGGGAAGGTATCAGGCTGATTACTAAAAAAAAAATAAAATATTTTTTATTATCCATGATGTGACAGTTTCTAAAGTAATTCATAATTAATGTATGACTGAGTAAATAGGCTCAATAATGATTATAGATTATTTTGCGCCAAAAATAACGACCACGCTGGTCAGGGAAAATCTTGCAGATTTGGTCAGGGAAATCAAATTCAAAAATTCCAGTGTGAACCCTGAAGCGATCATTGGCGAAACAGATTCCACCTTTAGATTGCTATACTCTTATTCACACCATAGTCGCGCTCAAATTAACACCTTATCACATACCTCATGCAGACCTATGCCAAGCATGTGCTAAATAATTAACTCTGATACCGGTTCCAGGGTTGTGGAGTCGGCAGTCGGGGAGTCTGTAATTTTGAAGAGAGTGGAGTCTAGATCGTCATAATTTTAAAGGGTGGAGCGGAGTCGGTAATTTTCAAGATGTCGGAGTCGATAACTTTCAAGATAGAAGATAGTAGAGCTGGAGTCAGGAAATTTTGAATTGACAAAATTGTGAATTGTGACTCTGTGAGTGACTTCAATCACTTCATACAAGTTTGACTTTCGACTTCCACATGACAAAATGCAATTGCAACTTTCGGTTTTTTAACCTGATCTTTTTCAATTTGGATTATCTAACAAATTCAACGTATACTACTATATGTTAAGATGCTGAGAAATAAAAGACTCCATGGTACGAAGAGAAATTTCCTCATTGACAATGATATTCTACTAGCTGCTGTTTATATCGATTCTATCTGCAGGGTAAGCTTGAGTGAAGATCAACAACAAAAAGCTAAATCCGCACTTTGCAACGTGGCCATTTGAATTAAAGGGTTGCAGGAAATCAGAAGAATAAGGATACATCTGACATATTGTAGAGTGATGAAATTACAACTATCCCATTATATTCTTTTCAGTCATTTTTCAGGAAAGCTCATGAAGTCAGTATGAAAACTTCTAGATATTGAGAGTTTAGTCCCGACTGGTTAAGAATAAGGTCAAGGTCCTTCCTCATACTTGTACAAGTATCCATACTTTAAAGCAAATTTTTTGCTGGGCGTGAAAGAAAGTGTAAAAATGATATACTTCGAACTTAAATAGAAGTGTTCATCGAAAAGATTGCAGAAATTGTAGCAAGAAGCTGCAATTGCTTGATTTACTGTCTACTCCAAACAAGTTATGCGTTAAACGGCTTCTCTGCTCTTCCATTATAAAATAGACCTAAAGAGGAAAAAATAGAAGAAGACTGGCAGATGCTATTCCATTTTTTAGAACTATTCATTTCAAGTGAGGATGAATCTACTAGATCAAGTTCATGTAAACTAAGTAATATATATATATAATATAATAGTATATATATATATATATATATATATATATATATATATAATATAAATAATATTATATAATATATATATAATATTATATATATTATATAATATATAATATAATATTATATGATATTAGTATATATTATTATATTATATATATATAATATTTAATAAATATATATATATAATATAATTAATATATATATATAATATTATATTATATAGTATATATACTAGAACGACTCTGAGTCGCCGACTCTCATATGAGAGGACGCTGGTTCAAGATCTCCGCGTAGCAGTTGGAGTTTTATCTACCTGGGGGCAAGAATTAAAACGACTGCCGAACGCGTTTGGTGGGCGCTGGTTTGGGATAACCGGCTTTAAAGTTCGATTTCCTGTGTTACCCTCTGAAAAGGGGAATAAAGCACGTTAAAAGGTTTATATATATATATATATAAGTATATATTAATATATATATATATATATATAATATATATATATATATTATATTATATATATATTATCTATTATTTTGAGTTCAGATGTACAGGAAGCCTACAGGCTTACAAACGCGCCACCCGGGTTGAAAAATCACACCATGGGCGGGTTCTGAGCATACAGATTCAAACGTCAAAGGAAGGATTTGAATAGAGAATGAAATATTTCATAAATTAAAATAACAATAAAATACATCCTTGCATTATAAAGTCCTAGTATTACGTAACAAATCAAATATATGAAGAATATTCTTCTTGTAGAACAAGAAATAGGTTGCTACAAAGTGGGAAAGATTCGAAAGGTATGGATAGATCTTTGGAAGTTGTTTATGGATCGTAAGTAGGAAAATGACGGGGTGAATAGGTCAGCTGGAAAATCAATGATAGATATGGCCACAGATTGCGGGTATGACTAGACAAAATTTGCAAATGTGAGGGGGGTTCCGTAACATATAGTGACTGAGTGATATTGGTGGTGGCCAATACGAGGCGTTGCATGTATCACTCGTGGAAGCGTTTCATCGGTGGAGGAAGACCTACTCCGATAATCGGCTTTATATTTCTAGTTTCGCTCCTCTGATCATCGTCCAAGCGCCCTTGCCATAAGATCGAACCTTGTCGGAAAGCAGATAGTAATCGGTTGATTGGGAGGTATACTTGTCGAATGCATCCGGGAGGTCCTGGACAACTCTGAAAGAGGATTGTTTGTGCCTCTCGTCACCGATATTCATTGCAGTTACCTAATGAAGGAGGTGGTCCAACTAAATAATTTGTTTCTTGCGGGAATGAAGCAGCAAAAAATTGCTGCACAGCAGATACCATGTGTTTTTAGAATCTGAATAAATGAACATAAGAGTGATCTTGGTGGGATAGAATTCGAAAAGCCGAATCATTTATAGGCCCATTATTCTGCTTTGAAATATTGAGCATGAGGGGGAAGGGTATGGAAAGGTTGCGATCAGGAAAGGCCAGCAGATGCGCCCCACACTGGTTCCCGTTTTTGAGCGTTAATAAATATGAGTAAATCATCATGAACTGCAGAAGAGACAGGACTGATGACTTAACAAGGCCAGCGAATGGCAGATCTGATAGAAGGTAGAGCCAAGCAAAATGGTGGGAGCGGGAATAACCAAGGTATATACCCTTCATCAGTATTGAGAAAGGCAGAACTTTGTAAGGGATGTTAAGGATGTTATGAACCGTGTTCAAATGGCAGTATTCGGATTCGTGAGGCACCTCTGCAGAATGCCGGTGTAAGAGCATATCGGTATTGATGCTTGAAAAAAGAAGATTAGGTTATACACATGATGTATTCTCTCGAAGAGAGAGTGGCATCAACATTGTGCTTCAACTTCAAGGCTCACCCGGAGGGACGATCCGAAGGCTCCAGTGGAGATACTGGATCGCTTCGTTTTGTATGGGATCCAACAGATGCTGTAGAGTAGGGGAGGCCTGACCATATACTACCCAGCCATAGTCAAGCTTCGATCGAACAAGGGCGATATATAGACGACGTAAAAGGGAATTTCGATCAGCACCCCAAGATTTTGGAGCGAGATGACGTAATACGTTCAGAGCGCGATGACACGTTTTAGGGTTATATGTGGGGCATATGTTTTAAGTGGTCATAGAATGAGTCTAGAAATTTGACCTGTGAAGTAACAGGAATGGGCGAACCGTATAAAGTTAAGTTCGCTGGAAGGTGGTAAGTTCTTCGATTCCCTTTTTTCTTAAAAAGCACTGCTGAGGTTTTGGTGGGAGAAAAATGGAAGCCATTTGAGTTACCCCATTGTGAAATATTCTCAATAGGTAGTTGAAATTGCCGTTCGAGAAAAGGCAGCCTGGCACTGGCTATATATAACGAAAGGTCATCGACATAGGGTGAAAAATTGACAGTCGCTGGGATAGAAGTAACAATATCATTAAATCAGAGAGCAAATAGTATAGTACACTTAGAACACTACCATGCGGATTGCCTTCATCCAGAGTAAAGTGGCGTGACAGAATAGAAAGCACCAAACCTGGGTATATGTTTGACAGAAGGCATTTGATGAAAAGAGGGAGTTGTCAGTGGAAACCGAGCAAATAAAGTTTAAGGAAAATCCCAGTTCTCTGCGTTATTCTCTTTCAAGTTCAAAAAAGATGCCAAGAACCATCACACCAGTTGAGAAGGTTTCTCGGATGTCATGGTCTAGTTTTACCAAGGGGTTCACAGTCGAACGATTTTTGCGAAAACCAAACTGGAAGTTTGAGAAAGCTTGTTGGCTCTTCAGAACAGGGAGAAAGTGACCAGAAACCATTTTCTCCATTAATTTACAGGAATGACAAGTCAGCGAAATTAGTCTTTGGTTGTCTACCAACTTCGGATCTTTGCCAGGCTTGGGGATAGGAATTACAAAAGCTGTAGTCCAAATAGATGGAAAAGAAGATTCGATCCAGATTCTGTTATATAAGCTGCGTTTCCAGAAGCCCGAGTGCAGCCCGTGTGCGAAATGACGGAGCATGATGTTCGAAATCATGTCTGGGACCAAGGGCACCGTCTTTTGCTATTTGCCATGCCGGTTTGATACTACTGCAAGTGTAATAAAACGGGTGTAGGTATGATCCTCCCCTTTCGCTGTTGAAAAGTCCTGGCGGTACAGTGTTATTCAGTTTTTGAAAGGTTTCAGTGTAGCGGAAAGAACTCGCGTGGCTGCAAAACTATAACCTAAACGCATTTCCGCCTACAGCCGCAGAGTTGGAGACGTATCAGTTATATCAAGGCCATACGAAGGACTGGGGTGAGGAGTTATTGGAGCGATGAGATATTTTTCTGTGCAACTTTCCACACTAAAGGGAGGGGAGTTGTGAAGTTAACAGTCGATATGTAAGTTCGAAAAATATTGTTTACGCGTCTGGCGATTAATTCGCCGAGATCTCGCTGCGGCTGCTTTAAAAATAACCATGTTTAGGGTGGTATGGTTCCTTTTGTATTGCTGTAGAGTTTTCCTTCTTCTCTCGATTGGCTTTGGTTTTGCACACTCTTGGACTCATCAAGGGGGTTGCCGACCGCCTGCCTGAGGAAGATTGCGAAATGCAAGCTTCCCTGTCGAGATGACGACTTTCTGGAAAAAAGCGAAGAGGCATCATCAACAGTCGGAACTCCTCTTTGAGGGAGTAAAGAAGGATAGCTGTGGCCTGATAAAAAGGAGCCCAACTCCGGCTCGATCATAACGCCTAGCTGGGAGTTGGGTTTTTTGCCAAGGGCTGCGAGTCGTAAATAAATTTTTCGACTCCGACTCCTTAAATTTCAAATTTGAATTTTCGACTCCAACTCCTTAAATTCAAATTTAATTTTCGACTCCGACTCCTGACTCACTAAACAAAATTTCAGCTCCGACTCCCTCCCACTTAAAAAAAAATTTCGACTCCGACTCCAGCAGTCAAATTCAAAATTTTGACTCTGACTCAGCTTAGTCCTTACAAAGTTACAATAAAATATTTTTTTTTTCAGATAATTTTTTTTTTCGCTCTCTTTTGAGAATAAAAAAATATACCTTTTTATGGATCTAATCTCCAAATGCTATACGGAAAAATAGCGTAAAGACTAGAGGTGTAGCAAATATCCGAATCCGCATAATTTTTCTCTACCCGCATTCGCATCCGCATGAATTATTTTTGCGGATAGCTGAATAGTATCATTTATGAATTATGAGACTAAAGTTTCCTCAACTTTCTGTAACGCAAGATTGTCAGACTCGATGGAATAGAGTTTGGTACATGTGCTGCCTTAATGCTTCGAAAAACCAAAGGTGAAAGGCTTGGACAGGGGATGATAATACGATTTTAGGAAATTGTATTTCTTCTTAAACCGTTTTGAAGAGGTAACTAAGACTTATTTATCTCAGAAATTCTTGTTTGCCAGACGAGATTCCTCTAGTTGCAACGATGAAAGCCGTGCTAAATGCTGCTATTTAAAAGTCAGGGACTTTCAAAAGTGACAAAACCTAATGTGAGATGTTAATAGATTTCCAATCTGCAAAAGATTACGCATCTTGCGCATAGGTAAATTTTTCTGGATCCTAGATACAAAACCAATTCTTGAACCACGTGTTTTTCACAAATGGGTTTAAAAAAATTTAGTAGCCATTGTGATGATATGCTGCTTAAGCATAAATTTTACCAGCCAATAAAAGGTAAAAGATTACAGAAACGGACACACATTTACCATTCTGTTAGGGAAGCATTGGCAAATCCATGGAACGCTTCTTTTGGCTTCAAGCAGCGATGAAGAGTCTTGTTCAGGGTGTCAAAGGACGCTCTGTCATTGATCGAAGATTATCAAAAGCGAAAAACTCTTGGAATCGGATCCATTTGTTTGATGGCGTGATAATTGTAAAGGTTTTTTCACATCTTGCAGAACTCGCAGGGAATACTTAGCATGCCCTTCAAATAAGTTAGCTGGCGAGCTATCTTTTCAGCGATGCAAGATCTCATTTAGAAGAAAAGAGAAGCACTCTCCTTTAGGGTCAGAGCTTTAGTTTTTTTCAACAAATTTGAGATTTATTAATTTCAAGTATATGATCTTTTTTTTTTCAAATGGTTGAGGCTGGGGAAAGAGATGGGTGAGGTCAAAAGGTTGGGTCGCATTATCTGGAATCTGGTAAGACACAGGTATAGTAATATATATTATTATATAATAATATATATAATATATATATATATAATATATATATATATAATATAATATATATATATAATAATAATATATTATATATTTATATATATGATATATTATATATAATATATATTATATAATATTATAGTATATATATATAGTATATAAATAATATATATTATTATTATAACTAATATATATATATATATAATTAATAGGTGAACCAAAGAAGTTACCCGCATGATTTCTCGAAAACTAAGACAAGAAACTGATAACATATATGGATCAGCGTATGAAATTTTGTATGGAAAAATAAACAAAAAAAATTAATTTACTTTTTTTATTTTGTTTTTTTTTATATTTTCAAACTGCGAGAGTTAGGTACTAATAACATATTTAGAATCATCGTATGAAATGTATTAAAAAAGATTTTTTTTTTTTAACTAAAGAGATAGACCGCAGGGTAAACGCAAATATGCAAATAGTTCCGGGGTCTTCTCGGCCTCCTGGGGGAGCGACGGGTAGGAACTATTTCCCCTCCGTGGGAGGTCTGCGGAACCCCGCTCTTGGATTTGGGTGTCGGGGGTTCCTCCGCCCTCCCTTACGGGGTATGGAAATCCCTCTGTCCCATGCTCGTTCGGCTCGAGCCCCCTAAAAGAAATTTAAAAAACGCTGATTTCATATATGTTATTAGTTTCCTCTACCTATCATAGTTTTGGAGATATAAAAAAAAAGAAAAAATAAGTAATTTTTTTTTTTTGCATTTTCCAAACAAATTTCATATATATATAATATATATATATATATATATATATATTTATATATGATATATATTATATTATATATATTTATTATATAATATATATACGTTATATATATATATATATATATAATATATATATATATATAATTATATTAATATATATATATATATATATATAGTATATATATATATATATATTATATCTATATATAATATATATATATTAATAATATATTATTTATATATATTATAATATATATATATATATATATATAATATAAATATTATATTATTATATATATATTAATATATAAATATATAATTATATATACTATAATATAAAGTATATATACTATAGTATATAGTATATGTATGTATGTAAGTTACTGTGGCTTAAGACTCCTAAAATCTCATCCTATCCTCATTCCGCGATAGTGATTTTATATCAGCATCCGGGATAGCAAAAATCACCATCCGATATATTATAGTAAAGACCATAAAAATAAGGGCAGTGCAACACATGACAAACAAATTATAGTTCATTTCGGAAGATTATGATTTCCACAATTTATAAATGCAAATTATTTTTCATTTTTAATTATAAAACAGCCATTTTAAAAATTAACAGTTTATACTTTCAATTCAATAATTAATGAATAATAATAAATATAATAAAATAAAATAATAATATTAATAATAATAATAAATAATATATAATAATAATAATAATAATAATAATAGATAATAATAATATAAATAATAATAGATAATCATAAAATTCTATAATTTTCCGACTCCGATCGACTCCGACTTCCGCTCCTACACAGGAATTTGACTCCGACCGCTCTGACTCTCCACTTGCGCGAAATTTTCGACTTCCGACTCCTGGAAATTGCACGACTCCACGACCCGACTCGCAGCCCTGTTTTTTTTTTTCTATTTTTTTTTTTTTCTTTTTTTTTTTTTTTTTTTGATTGGGTTGACAAGCTCATTTAATGTTATTGGGTAATGATCACTGCCGAATAAATAACAAAGCGGGACCCAGGTAAAACGAGTCAATAAGGGAATTGGGAGCAAAAGGAATAATCAATACAAGAAAAATGGTGTGTATCTAAACGTTCATAGGTTAGGGGAGTCCTGTGGTAAGGCATCCCAGGGAAAAGTGGGTTAGGAAATCTATTAAGATCTTGGACTTGGACGAAGTGACAGAGTCACCGCCATAAGGGGTGACGGAGGCTGAAGTCTCCTAGATAACAACCGGAGTGGGAAGCTGTTTAAAAAGATCAGCTAGTCACTTAGTACTTCCGTACTCGGGAACCAGTAGATTGAACAATATTGTAAGGTCGGTGGGCCAAGTGAATTCGCCTGCTACTGCATGAAGTTTTGGTTGGAGAGGGACCGGGAATAAGGGAACAGATTGTGAATGAGTTAATTCCTGCCTTCCCTATCATTGTCAAACTTTTTTCTATAGAAGTTAACGGCGATTTATATTCAGATGTGGTTTGAAAGAGGTCACGATGACATAGTCGATCAGTTCGTTGCAAACATATAATCTTTGGGTGTGCATAATGTTTATTTAGTTTTGACACAATGTTCTTCGAAATTAGGTAATAGCCACGACAACTCCATTGAAGGAAAGTAGTCATGATGGGTTATGAATATTATTATCTCTAGCCACATAGAGATAATTGTCTCTATGTGGACTGGGGGTAATGTTGGAGGTGGGTTCAGATTGAGAGGGAAGGTTGAGACGTAGGTCTCGGTGAGGAGGGGCAACAAAACCTGGGGGTAAAAGTAGTCATACACCAGAGACTTATGTTGTATGACCTCTTGGGGGGAGTTTCAAGAAGATGTATTTGGTGAAAGAGCCTCACCATGAATGCGAGATAAGTTGAATCAACGCAATTCCAACTTATTGGTTTGGTTTGTATAGAAGAAGCATTTCGTAATGTCATTATTTATTAGTGAGAGCGTAAATCAGTATCCGCTGGCAAGCGATTCAGAATGTGGGGCAATAGGTTGTTTCCATGGAAATGGGAAAGGAAGGTGTAACCGGAAGGGTGTCATCTTTATGAGATTGTGTTGGGGTTACGATATCGATTTCTACAGGGGATCAGAATTGGTAAGGTCTGATTCTGGAGATTCAGTACTTCATCATCGCGGGTGATTGTGGGAATTGGGGGCTGTTTGATTGGAAGAATGGCGACTCTGGTCTATTCTTCATGCGCCAACAGACCCAGAATGCTAGCGCGTTTTGCGCGACGTTTACGTTGAACAGTTTTCCCATTCCTTTCTTCTGGCAAGTGCGGAAGCATTAGAAAGAAGAATGGGTTATCGCATTAAGCTCATTTGGAGCTCTATTATCATTCATCTTCTAGGGTATAGAATCCTTAGAGAGCGTTGTAAGAACTCGCTAGAAGAGTTTTATGAGATCCGAAGAGCTCGAACTGGCTGTAGACTATTAGATGGTTGGTTGTGGGTTGTTCAAATAGCTGGGATTGTTGAGTACAGTCTTTTTGAAAGCCTTTGCTTTTGTCTCGAAGTAGACTTATGGGGAGGTCTCGTTCTGAAGTTGGCATTTTTTACTCTGGGGTTCTGTTGTTTTGGGTTTTAAAATTCGGTTGCTTATATTTTAGCGAATAATCTTTAACTTGGCGACTATTTTTTTGTGTGTTTTGAAGCACTTTTCCAGGGATTTTAGTAATGAGTGGGAAGACGAATAAGGGACAAGAGACCGTCCCTTGCTAAGTTGGTGATACCGATTTGGGTGAGTATGGCCAGTGTGGTCTTGGCAGGTAAATAGTTTTTCCAAATTTTGCGGTTATTAAGATGGGCCATGTTTATTAGTTCATTCTAGTTTGTTGGAAGTTAGTACTTCAGGATAAGGTTGTTGATAGCTTTTTGGGCGGGAGATTGAATAAGGGCTGCTTTTGTACTCTTTCAGAAGTTGGGTAGTGGTGGCAGTAACAGGTAGACAGTTACAGTACTTGCCTGAGTTTCAACGAAATTTAAGAGAGGAGTTCTGTTAGGACATAGGGTTTTGTGTTGGGATAACACGCGGAGACGTGGGCACTGTAAAATTTGGCGTAAGATGATTTTGATTTGTCTGATTATTTTCCTTGAGCTGGCGTATAGCATCCCTCATGCTATTATGTATGGTACATAGCTCAAAAAACTCCTGTTCAAACCGGTAAGACGGCGATTTGAAAGAAAAGCATGTGGGGTCTTCATACAGTTTCTAACAGTTAGGGGTTTTCACATGGAGTTGAATAATTTCCGCGATTGGCATATGTTATCCTCCCCTGCAGTAATTTTTGGGATGACCAGACCGTTGGACATTTGACAGCAACGTCTGGGTCGAGGGATAAACGTGCGACACTGTGACTTGTGACCCTATTTTGGCTTTGTAGGTGGAATAAGGGGCAATTAAGAGTCAACAGTAAACGTGGATATTGGTTTGTCAGGAAGTTTCCCTATGAAAATCTATAAACGTTTGTAACGGAAAATCTTTTCTGTTGGAGTTCTTCCAAATGACAGCTGTGTCTTCCGTCTTTCTGTTCATAACAAAAATAGTGCCTTTAGATGTGTTCTATTTCATCAGGAGTAGAAATAACAGGAATATTGCGACGAGACGTTTAAGGATGCACAGATATGGAACTTTGATTTCGGTTAGCACCTTTTACGAGAATGGACCCATTCATCATCTAAAGTGACTGGAGGGTCTTCAACTCTAAAGTTTTTTCAAGTGCATCACTGAGAAGAATGGTTCTGTACTCAGTAAGAGCTTTGGGTGGATCGCAGTTTGTAATACATCGGGAATGACATGTCTGCTGACATTCCTGGAGGGGGTGGCAGCGGTATGGATACGATGAGTACGACTGGTTACGGGGGCACCTTTAGGGATTGCTGGCCGTTGGGGCACCTGGGGGTTGTTCGGGGTTTGCTGGTCGATGAATCGGTGAAATTTGGCAAATGACCCTCAGGTGTAGGAGAGGGAAGTGAAGCATAGGTACCAGGTAGTAGGGACCGTGGTAGGGTCAGGCTGGGTACCTGACAGATGGTAATTGTTGTTGATGTTGTTTAACTCACCTTGGTTAACAATTTCCCCCCCCCCCAGCCCCCCCAAAAAAGAAAAATTTTTTTTCATGGTTCTATTGCATTCCTATTGGCTCTATAGGAGCCAATGACTTATTTCCAAATATGGAACCTACGCTTTTCCTATGAGACCCGTCGTATGTATAAGATAAGATTTTTGTGGGATCCTATAAGGAATTTCCCAATAGGTATGTCGGAATTTCCCTATGACGCTATAGGAACCAAAGAATAAACCCACGTTAAGCCCATCGTATCCTAAAAGGTATACAGGAATTCCCAATGACGCCTATAGGAACATACAAAAACCCAATCGTATCCCATAAGGTATGCTGGAATTTTCCTATTACGCCTATAGGAACCAATAAAAAATCAATGATAAACCCATCGTTTCCTATTGGTGTTACCGCATAAAACCTATATAATTATATATAAATATATAATATATATACTATATATATATAATATATATATATATATATATTATATATAATATATATATATCTTATATATATATATATATATATATATATACAACAACACCGATATATCACTAACACTTGCCAGGAAAACTATGGCAAGTGTTAGTGATATATTAAGAAGATATCATCTTTCTATATATATTATATATATATATATAGTATATATAATAATATATATATATATTATATATATATATAGTATATTAATATATATAATATTATATATATATATATTGTTTTAATGGCGGTAAGACCTAATAGGATATAATGTTTATCATGTAATTTTTTTATGATTCCACTTAGCGTTATAAGGGAAATTCCCCTGCATACTTACTATGGATAAGCTACGTTGTCATGGTTAGGCTAACTGATGAAATTAAAGTTCCCATGAATTTCTAGGGTTGATTTTCTTTCTCATGCCTGTCGATGAAAGTTTCTGATTTAAAGATATAAAGGGCCTCTAGCTTTCTTTCGACATGGTGTCATATTCTACAACTCCATTTTTGTTCCGGTGTATACTGCACACCTTATTACCCCCCAATCTGGAGGAGATTAATAATTAATAATGAATAACTAAAATAATATAAATAATAATAATATATATAAATAATTATAATCATGTTATAATATAATAATAAAAATTAATATCATAAATAATAATTTAAATCATTAATAATATAAAATAATAATAATAATAGATAATAATAATATAATAATAATAATAATAATAATAATAATAATTTAATAATATAATAATAATAATAATAATGAAAGCGATGGTAGTAGTAGTAATAATGATAGTAATAATAAGGATATAATAATAATAATAATAATAATAATAATAATAATAATAATAATAATAATAATAATAATAATAATAATAATAATAATAATAATAATAATAATAATAATAATAATAATAATAATAATAATAATAATAATAATGGAATAGTAATAATATAATATAATAATTTAAGTAATAATAATATAATAATGAAATATACATAATCTTAAGCTGGTAATGATAATTGCTTTGATGATTTTGTAATAAATACTATAACATACAGTAAAAAAGGGTTAAGTGGGATGATGAAGAAAATCCAGGATGGTGTAGATTTCAGAGAGATAGCTGTGGAACAGGAGACTGATGGTTATATAAGGGGCTTGATAAAAGGAACAGGAACTAGCGGATTGAAGGCCTGTTACAAAGAGTTCATCCATCGGGGTAAGGAACTGTCCTTGGCGGTTGACATTTCTACAGGCACTTCTAGAATCTTAATACCGGAAAATCTGGTGGATGATGTCATAGAAAAAATACATAATACAAATCACTTTGGAATTAAACGAACTTTGACTGTTCTAAGGGAGGATTTCGTCTTCAGATTTATGCATAGAAGAGTAAAGAAATTTATACAGAGTTGTGATGTCTGTGAGAAGAACAAGAGCGTTAGGAAGATATCTCCAGAATTCGGCAGGTTTAAGGAAGTCTCGGAGAAGTTTGACACCCTTCATGTGGACTTGTTGAAGCTTCCGTATAGTATGGGTTTCAACTATCTGCTTGTTTTTATCGACAGATTTAGTAAGTATCCCTTCGCCTACCCTCTTAGGCAGGCGACGGTCGACTCGGTATTAAATGTGTTAGTGGGTGAAATTTTTCCGTTCTGTGGCTCAATAAAAAGGCTCTTCTCAGATCGGGGAAGCCAGTTCACTGCCAAATTATTTAATGACGTGTGTAACCTACTCAACATAAGATGAATATTTACACGACGCCTAACTCCCTCGTTCAAATGGATTGGGCGGAAAAATTAAATAAGCCTCATATTAGTGACACTACGGTGTATTGAACTAATTGATAGGGAGAATGAAGGGTTGATTTAATGGCTGACATTTTGCACTGGGCGTTTTTGTACTGGGTGAAGAATAACAGGCCCTCTAGAATGACTGAGGGGTTTACTCCTAGTGTGCTAATGTGGGGGCCAAAATATGAATCAGGTGCCCAGGAAGCTTATTACGTATAAGGGTGTGCTCAGCTGCCGCGGTGCAGTTCAAACAGTGCCTGTGAACGAAACTTGTAGATTAATAATGCTGTAGGGCGCTGTGGGCACTTGGGACCAGAGGGTTGTATCTCAGAACTACCCGAGAAAGGTGATTTGACGTAAGCTCTCGAAAGATCTCCCACAGGTAGGCAACAAGCCTGTGTTTGAGAAACGAGACGTACATGGTGTTACTGTGGGGAAAACTGGCAGAGGAGATACTCGCGGAGACGGATTGACAAGTGAGTGGTCTACAGCGTGAGCGTTGTAAAAATAGATTTTATTAAAGGCACGTAGGAAAAAGATTGTGAGAGTAGCGAGAGGCGTAATAATGGAGAAGAGTAAGAAATAGAGATGTTTGAATGTACAAAATTATATATCGAATATACCGGAAAACTATGAGGATAGCTCGAAGTAGGGAATTCGTTTTTATTTCTTGGATACCAAGGAAATACAAATATTAAGGTTATGAATTTAACTATTAAATAATAATATAAATATATTAATGTATAATTATAAATATTTAATTTAATATGGAAAAAAAAGAGAAAAAAAGTGGGGGGCTTCTAGCTTCGACACGTTTCTTATAGGTTTTTGTGTAGGATAGTAGTGGGCTTGTAATATGTGATTAACTATTAATTATCCTCGGTTTCATTAATAGAATTAAATCATTCCGCCTCTCTTTGAGGTCCTGAGGGGTAACTATTGTTGATGCGAAACGGCATGCTTAATCGGGCAAACGTAAAGTTGTTTTGTGAGAATTAAATTCTGTTACATGAGCGAGTCCTTACATAAAGTTCCGTTGTGGTCCGAAAGGGTCTGCAATAGTAAGAGTTTGAAATATGTCAAAGCCCCACCATGCTGAGGTGGGTGGGATAAAGGTAGTGTTCTTTTTTATGTATTTGTGGTAGGACAATGGTATTGTAGAAATAGAATTTGTTTTTCTTTAGTAAATTGTCGTCCTTAATTTGGTACGCTTGATGGCAAAAATGAAAGAAAGAAAAGTTAGGTGATTTTTATTGGGCTTTTCTCCTGGACGTCTGGTGATATTTTGTAGCGGCCAAGCGGGAAATCTGCTTCTTTTGATCTTTTTCACATGCGATTGCCCACGTGCAGATGCCCGACAGGGATCACTGTCACATTGTATAGCAGTTAGGTATCTACTCTTCATCTCCCTTCCATAATGTTTTTTAATTAAGTATACCTGCTATAACGATTTCATGTAGGGTCGCTCACTGGGGTATAGCGAGGGCGGTACTGCAGCAGTTGCGCCCACTCTTTGAATTTTTTTTCCGTCTTTTTTATTTTTTATTTTCTTTCTTTTTTTTACTTTTTTTTTCGTATTTTGATTCGATCGTGGCATCGGGAGGTCTGAGTTTTTTTTTAAAAATAATTATAATTAATATTATTATTAATTGTCTTATATATTATATATATATTTATATAATTTTATATAATATTATAATATATATATTAATTATTATATATATATATTAATTTATCCTTTATATTAATGTATTTATATAATTAATATGATAATTTGGTTGTAAGGGATATATTTATATAATATATATATAAGTTTATTATATTATTTTTTTATATTATTTATTCTTAACTTGTATAGATGGTAGGGTTACTTTGTATATTTGTTGGTTTACAGTATAACACTACTACCTGGGCAGGGGCGGCAAATGCCTAATCTAGGGGGGTGGGCGCAAACTTTTTGTGAGCGAGAGGACGGACGGAGCAAGAGAGAGAGCGCACACTCAAGACTCGCGACCTAGTGACGCAATCCTGGGTATTTCGCATAGTTGGGCGAGTGCTCCTACAGCTGCAGCGTATAGGGAGCGCGAGCGCGATTTGTGCGTGCTTGATCCTCACTGCTCTCATTCTTGACTTATACGAGCCGCTGCAAGAATTGATAATTCCTTCTATAAATTTATAGAAGAAGTAGACTAAGTCCAAGGAGTTGGTCCTTTATTAATTTAATTAACTTTGGAGTATGCAAAAAGAAATCAAGCATTAACAATTTTGGTGCTCCTCGTGATATATTGAAGGAGGGAGGATCTATAATATTGTTTAATTTTTGTTTCAGAATTTTATAAAGATTTGTTGTAATTCTTTTATTCTAAAGATGAAGAGTGTTCTTCATAGTCGGGAACAAGATGATGATCTCGATCTTCAGGATATGCCATCTCGGGGCTTCACTCAACAGCACTTCAAACTTCAAACTCGGCCGTGCGTTGCACTACCTCTGTGTTTTCTTTGGTCTTTAATACTTCTTATCCTTTTACTTTCTTAATTTTCTTCTCTTATTCTTTTCCTTCTTCTTTTATTAGTCCTTCGTTCTTCCACCTGAAGTTACAAAATCTATAATAGAGTTTAATATAATGTATGCTACAAGTATTTACACTTATACTATATATATAGTATATTTTATTATATGATATTAATTATTTATCTATATAATATATATATTTTTACATATAATTATTATTATCATTATTGTAGTTATTTATTGTTCTATATATTTTTAGTTTGATATATATAGTTAATTTCCATATCTAACTACTACTTTATTATTATATTATATTATATATACTATATATTCTTATATCTATTTATATACCCCTATTTTTTCTTATATATTAATTTTAATTATATATTATGTATATTACATTAAATTATATCATTTGGTTTATAACTGAAAACATTTTATATTATTGTTTCGTGAACATTTTACTTTTTAAACTATAGATTCAGTGGCTTTGTATATAGATCGAGCTAAAGATGCATTTCTTTTTACTTTAGATAAATTTCTTTTGTATATTCTACAAGAAGAAAATTTTGTAAAGATTTCCGAAAAGGAAACATTGTCTGAAGGAATTTTTGTTTCCAAGAACTAAATCCTAAAACTTATAATGCATAATACAAGTCAAAATTATCTAACTGTATAAAAAATTGTGCATGTCTTCTTGCGTTAGACATATCCTTCTGAATAATTTCATTTCCCCTTTCGCCAAATCGGGAAAAATATTATCACAATTTTCATTTTTTTTTAAAATCTATAAAAATAAGTGGGATTTGGAAATTGGAATGCCATCTCTTTTACGCTAGTATAGCTGAAATAATCAAAAATCGAAATAAAAAAAAAACAATTGGTGACAATTGTAGGTATTAGGACTCCATCTATGTCTATTGTCATAGTTGTGCAAGTTATTTTCGTAAAAAATTATGACAAGTTATGATCGAAATAATGTCAAAACAGGTTTTGAATAAATTGAAAATTTTCTGAAATGATCTACACATATCATATTAAAAATAAACAGCCCGAAAACCTTAACGGTTTTCACTTGGCAAAAAAAAGCTACAGTTGGTGTTTAATTAATAGGGTATCAAATCTTCGTATTAATATGATAATTTTAAATTTTCATTATTAGGGTGGGTGGCGTGAAAATTTGGGCTAGCTCCCGAGCGAAATAGTTGATACGCCTGTCCTTGAGGAGCAGATTTTCAGATTCAATGAAACGTCTTCCTCTTTGTACCTTTCATCCGAATAATTATGAAAATCGACAAGCGAAAGTTCATTGATGAAATGGAGAAAGTTCAACTGGAAGTGTAAGTCCAAGTGAGTTCAATGGACAATTTCTTGCCGAACAGTCTTTGGTATGACGGTGGTTGGTCGCAAGTATAATAATAATGGCATCAGTTATTGATTTTTGAAGCATTACTAATACGATTTATCCATCGTAGACACCGGCTCTCCATTGATTGCTCTTGGCTTTTTCCTTCAACTACGTGCACAATTTAAGGTCATTTCTACTTAAAGAAGAGTCAAGACGTGGCTGAGAAGCATCGATGGGTAATGAGACGGTTAGCTCTTGTGTCATTGCTTAGCGTTCACCGTGAATATATGGCACAGGCTGGTCAGCAACCTCGATGAATGCCTCAATAAGTTTTCGTCTAAACCTAGGATGGTTCAATTATTGTTCAACGGATTCCATAAATATTATATTATATATATATATATATATATATATATAATATATATATATATAATATATAAGTATATATATATAAATATTATAATAATATATATATATATATATATATATAATATATATATATATATATATATAATATACACTTACTGTTCTTACTTGTCCTCCCCCAGTAAGGTCCTGGTCTTGTAGAAACCAACGACCTGTCAGTGGACTCAGCATGCTTCTCCACTCGCTCTGTCTCTCCACAGCCTTCTCTAAATTGTATTTTCCTCCCCGCAGGCAGCCCATAATCTCATCAGGCGATCTGCAGATTCCCTCATCCTCTTCTTGGTCTTCCTCTGAGTCTTCTTCATCCGGCATGCCATCCATCGTTTCTTCGCCACTTGTCTTCCTGCTTCCTTTTCAAATGTCCCACCACATGATTCTTTGGCGACATCTACCTCCTCAACATAGGTGTCACTCCGACTTCCCTCCTGACTCTTTTCATTCCTTCTTCTATCTTTCTTAGTCTTTCCAATTATTGCTTTAAGTGATCTTCATCAACGCTGCCTGTAATCCCTATTTCATGCTTTTGGTAG
>JABUQX010109371.1:0-26574 GCA_015478945.1 Trachelipus rathkii
ATATAGTTGTGGCCCACCTGGGGCAAGAGATGAACCCTACATTCACAGATATCACAGTGAGGTCGTTGCGTCTGTGAAGTTCTAGGGTGTTTATTTTTTTTACTGCGACTGCTCTCACATGCGTCATGTTCTATAACTTTTCTGTCTCCGGTGTAATGTTGCGAACCTTGTACAACTCCAATCTGGGAAAGGAGGAAAGATAAGAAGAAAAATATTTTATTCATTAATTACATTTTTTTTAATTAAGATTCCTGATATCTTCAGTGAAGCGACAAAAGGTTAGTCCCCTGAGAGCTCTTGGAAATTTGGACTGAAAAGTATAATTAATTCTTCATCAGTTATTTGAAAGTTAAACATGTTGAAAATCTTATTTTAGAATTGAATACTTATGTACTTAATGACACCTCTCTGAATCTCGTAATGCATGGCTATAAAAACAAGAGGGCTGCGCTCACATATGAATTGGTTAGACTGATTTTGAAGCCACGGCTTCTTGCAATTGTCTTTTTTAAATTCTTTCTTTCACAGATGTGGAATCGAATTACGGCTAACCTTAAGATGAACACCACCTGCCCTGACAATCTGGAAAAAGGTTGTTATATATATATACTATATATATATATATCATATATAATATAATATTATATATATATAATAATATTATATATATATATATATATATATATATATATATATAATATAATATATAATATATATATATATATATAATATATATATATATACATATAATATATATATAGTATATAATATAATATATATATAAATATATATTATATATCTAATACTATATAATATATATAATATATATATATATATATATAATATATATATATATATATTATATATATAGAGAGAGAGAGAGAGAGAGAAGAGAGAGAGAGAGAGAGAGAGAAGAGAGAGAGGAGAGAGAGGAGAGAGAGAGAGAGGAGAGAAGGGAGAGAATAAACAGTAATGAGACTGGCAGATGAGATATATCATGAAAAATAAGTTTTTTAAATACTATAAAAAAACACTGACTGTGCTACTCAAATCTATAGAAGATTGATTGGTATTTTACAGTTGAAACCATACTACAGATACTTCGATGTTCATTTCCCTCAATAAGTTTTATTTTTAATGCATTATATTCTTTGGTACTTTTTTCCAATTTAAAACCTCTTTTATGTTCATTTTGCATCGTTTTTGAACCCTGTTATATAATTAGATAGTGAATTTTTTTTTTTCCAGTTATCACCACCACTCACGGTGGGCAGAGCCCTATTCAAGGAGGGGGTGTTGGACACCTCAGATATTCATCAACTAAGTCAAATTAGCAGATGAGCACAGACGCAGGCCTTTAAAGTGAGAGAGATTAATTCAAGGCAGGAAACACGAAGATGATGAGAATTCACAGAACCAGAGGTGGCATGGAAAGAAGAAGCACCGCAGCGAACTAACTTGAAGTTACCAATATCAACACAAAGCACATGCGCTGACACAGCACCCCTTGTATTACGAGGGCGTCGTAAAGGTGGTGGAACGCGAGTGATAAGTTCCCTCGAGCACCTGCCTCTGCGTTACCTATAGAAAATAGATAAAGCACCAACATCGCGCGGCAAAGATAGAGGGTCGAGTGAACTGGAAAGAGCAGAAGTTTATAAGCCTTTTTGGCCTTTGATTGACCCTATCCAAAAGCCGGGTGAAATCCAGAGCCCCCTAGATTATGAGAGCAGTACTCCCATACAAGGGCGGATGACCCTTGTACAGCTGGAGTAACTGAGATGAGGAAAAAAGTCTCGCAGTCTAAAACAGAATACTCCCAGTTTCTTTGAGGCGCCCCTACAAACCGTTGTGATGTGAGGTTTCCAACACATTTTTTTTGTTATGTTAATGGCAAGATGTTTATATTGTCAAAGGAGAGACGCGAAAACCGTCGCAGAGGTAGGAAAGTTAGAAGGTTCCTTAGAGAGGGAGATTTGTAGAAATTGGGTTTAAAGTGATTGAATTTCACAAGGGTTGAAGACGCCCACCCAGAAATTCTTCCAGATCAGCGAGAATAGAGTCGGAAGATTAAGATGAGAGGCAATCTAGAAGTCAAAAGAGGGAGCAGATTCTGAATGATTTTGAAAATGAAGGTCGAGTCATTGGGCATACGAGTGGAATATGAGTTAGATTGTGCAGGTGAGAGTCATTAATGAAAAAGTAGGTATAAAGTAGGAGATAAGACAGAACCCTATGGAACACCACTATTGATAGAAAAGAAGAGGAAGTCGCCCCATCAACACAGCCGATATTGAACAATTTGAAAGAAAGCAGACATAAGTAGCAAAGAGAAGGAGGAACCCAAAGGAGGGAGCTTGGAGAGCAGTGAAGCGTGCCATAACCGGTCAATGCTTTGGATATATGTTCACGCGCACCACGCAAGTCTCCCGTAGTTTCCTAAGCAAGAAACCATATCAGTTAGATAGGAAATTATATCGTCAGTAGACCTCGAGCGCCGAAAAGCGTACTGGCGATCAGAAAGAATTGAATGATATTCGCGATCGATATAAGGAATGAGAGTGAAAAGAGTTTCAAAGAATCTTAGATAGAATACAAGGTAGAGCTATAGGGCGATAGTTAGAAGGATGAGAGCGGCTTCCTTTTTTTCGGAACAAGTTGGACATGTGCGTGCTTCCAACTACTGAGGGAAAGTATTAGTTTGAGAATAGGACGAGGGGCAGGCCAAGCAGGGAAGCACACGTCCCTTAAAATCTCGGGGAGGAATGCCCATCCGGGCAGCCGCTTTCTAAACGTTCATTGATTCCAGGAGCCCATACACCCGATCAATGTAATCACAGGCAAAGGCATAGGATACCCGAGAGGAGAAGGAGGAGGAAAGGAGGAAGAAAGAATCGTCTTGGGTTGAGTTAGAGGAAAATAGGAGGCGAAGAGATTGGCCTTTCAGTTGGAGAATTAGCAAGACCATCAGATCGAATAAGTGGAGGAAAGAACAGATTTACAGAAGTTGTTAGAGATGCTTTTGGCAGAGGCAGAAAGATTTTTGTCAGTGGAGAAATAAAGGAAGGTAGCGCACTTCTCGTTTGAATGAAAGCCCGCTTTGCTCGTTGAAAAGGTATCCCCCTGCAACGATTTCTAGCTAATGAAATTAGCAAGAGCGATAGGAGAAACGAGAATTTTTCCACTCCCGATACCCACTGTCTATAGCCTGAATGCCATAGAACAAAGCACGATCGAACATGGATTATGAGGAGAGAAAGATTTAGTCGAAAAAGGACGAACCTGCTCATCCCATCAACGATTACAGCTCTCACCTTATCGGCAGAAGCCGAAGCGTCTCCAGAGACAAAGCAGTCATTCCAATTATAGTTAGCTTAGAAGCGACGCAAGGCCCCCCAATCGGCCCGATCAAAGTGCCAGAAAAAAACGCATAGGGCAGGATGGAGCTGTGAGAGAGGTATTAAAAATTAAGAGATATAAGGTTGTCAGATTTACCAATAGGAGCGAAAGTGGTGTATTTAAAGAGAGAAGGACTAGTGGTGAAACATAGGTCAAGTGTGTTCAAGAATTTGTTAGGATGATCTGGAATGTGTGTGGGTTCTTTAATTAGTTGCTCCAGATCGTTGAGAATGCTGAATGATTCGGCCTCCTCACCACCTAAATCGGTATGAGAGGACCCCAACTATTCAGAATGACACCATCGTTCACGGCAGAGACCTATTCAAGGATGGAGTGTACTCGGTTTTACGTCCGAGTAGGACGGAGCCAAGGAGAGAATAACTCACGTTACACTCGTATCGTCGAACCTGGGTCTCTTGCTTTGCTGGCGGTGTCTCTTCCGCTGAGCTAACTGAGTGTGGGCCCAATCCAATTAGAGGTTTAGGTATGTGATGCAATGTAGTGCCGGGTTGTTAATCCCGTCGACCCAGCTCTCCTCACATGATCCTACATCAGGTAACTGCTGAATAGAGACTCTCTTCTGCGGATTTTGACTTGGACGGCGCATTGAAAAAAAAATCCAACCTCCCTTAATTAAGTAGACTCCAAGCTGCAGGCCTCCAATTTGAAATGTTATTAAAACAAGTTTATCAAAAGATCTGAGTTGAGACTTTTTCTCGCTTAACACCAGTCTTTCTTTTTTTTTAAATTTTAAAAATTATTTATTAATATTTTATTATTTTTGAAGTAGAAAGCTTAAAATGAAAAATATTAAATTCCAGGATTTGTCAAGGTCTCGAAATCCATTTTCTTCTTTACTCTTTTTCCATCTCTAAATCTCAACTTTATGCAAGAAATTTTATTTCTTCAGCCTAGATGGTGAACAATTTACTCTTGACGTTTCCTCCTTCGCTTTCCTTATCATTCTCCTTCTGGTTTCTACCGTTTCCTTCTAAGATTCTTGCGACTTTCTTCGGCAACGTCCAAACCAATTTCTAATGCTTAGGTTTCAGCTTTAATTGCTTTTAGTTCCTTCAGGACTCATATGATTATGGCCATCAAACCCTTATTAAATTTTATTTATTTTGATGTTTTTAAATTTAAGAACTTGTACTTTATTCCTTAATTAATAATTTCACAAGTCTAAGCAACTAAGTAATGGTTTAATATTTTAGAATTTATATTTACAAGAGGATTAATAATCCTATTTTAATAATAATAATAATAATAATAATAATAATAATAAGAGAATAATAATCTATTAATCATAATAATGAATCATATAACATATAATCAATAATATATAATAATAATATAATAATCAATAAATAATAATAAAATAATAAGAGCAAATAGCTTTATACATTAAGAAGAACAAATTTAATTTCAAACGAATCAAAGAAGAAATGAACAAAAAAATTTAGCTCAATTATTTTTGTGTAAATGAACAATCAAATATTCACTTTAATCATACCTGAATTTACGATATTTTTAAAATTTCGATTTTGAAAGCTTTTGAAGCCTTGTTAAGCTCTCTCTCTCTCTCTCATCTCTCTCATCTCTCTCTCTCTTCTCTCTCTCTCTCTCTCTCTCTCTCTCCTCTCCTCTCTCTCCTCTCTCTCTCTCTATTCTCTAATCTCTCTTTCAATTTATTCATCTTACTTCTCTCTAATTTTCTTTCTCTGTCTGTTTATCTGTCTGTCTGTCTGTTTGTCTGCCTGCCTGCCTGTCTGTCTTCCTGTCTGTATATATATATATATGATAATTTATATATATTATATATATATTAAATTAATATATATATATATATATATTATATATATATAATATATATATATAATAATTATATATATCTATATATAGATATATTTATATACTATATATATATATATATTTATCTATTATATATATATATATATTATATTATATATATATATATATATATATAATATATTATATATATATATATATAACGCCTTGTTTTTGTGTTTCCATGTATATGTATATGCATATGTATAGTATAGTATATGTATATGTATATATATATTGTAAAGTATATATATCTATTCTATGTATATGTATTGTATTATATATAATATATATTATATATATATATTATATATATATATTATATATATTATATATATAATATATATATATATATATAATTATATAATATATATTATGTGTGTGTGTGTGTGTGTGTGTGTGTGTGTGTGTGTTTGATTTGCATTTTTGTCGTTCATTAAAAGTTTTTAAACGAAAATGGAAAAGAGGTGAAGCTGAAGTACAATGGCTGAATGGTGAGGTGTGTGTGTGTGTGATTGTAGAATGAAATATACCTTTATTGAAATTGAAATTGAAATGAATTTTGTTAATATTTTTCCCCAAAGTTGAAAGAATAAGTAAAAAAAAAAATAGTGAAATAAAAAAAATAAACAAATGATAGAAACTTTAAAGTATTAACACAGTTGAATGCGCGAAAGTTTAACGTGAAAACCTGCTCATTTTGCTCAAATTGAAGCTAGTACCAAATGGTCGACAGGGAAAATGATAGATAGGTCAAATGGTCGACATTTGTAAAAAATAAATCTGGTTATTTAGAGTTAGTTTCTCTAACGAATCCAACATAACTTAACTTAACCTAACCTAACCTAACCTAACCTAACCTAACCTAACCTAACCTAACCTAACCTAACCTAACCTAACAACTTAACCTAACTAACCTAACCTAACCTAACTAACCTAACCTAACCTAACCTAACCTAATCTAACCTAACCTTACCTAACCTAACCTAACCTAACCTAACCTAACCTAACCTAACAACGCCTGCGGAGGGCTTTACGGGAAATTTTTTTGATATCGTGTCAACCATTTGACCATATTTATATGAAGTATCATAATTTTAATCAACAATTTAATTTTAAACAAAGATTTTTGCACTTTTCTCAAAAACATTAATAATTAATTATTTTAAATTATATATATATATATATATATATATATATATATATATATATATATATATATATATAATATATTATATATATATATATTATATATATATATATATATATATAATAACTGATAAACCTTTTAGCAGAAATTATCGTTGTCTTCAAATGAAAATAATCGTGTTTTTATGCATTTCATCCCGGGACGAAAAAAATCAACTCTTCGGGACTCTAAAAACTGTTCAGCGTAGAAAATGGAAAAATCTTTGATTCCTCTACCTCACAGTCTTTCAAACATTTGCACTTTTAAAACGCCAACCCTCACTTTGCTTCTTCCTCTCTCCCTCCTCTTGCATCTCCGGCGTAATACTGCTGTTTTAGCCTCTGCTAAAGCTGAACTGCTTGCTCAAGCTTTTCTCTCTAACTCCACGCTAGAAGGTTTCAGAGTTATTCCATCTCTCCGCCTCTTTCCAACATTAAAATGTTATTTCTGCCCTCTCTGAGCTTAACACTAAGAAGGCGGACAGTGCTGAAAGTATTCCTCCAGTGGTCCTCAAAGCTTGTGCTTCTGAGCTTTCACACTGCTCTGGTAACTGTTTCCTCACAGCTTATCAACTCAACCTATCTCCCCTGCTGGAAGGGTGCATTCGTCCAGCATGTGCTGTAAAAAGGCAACCCCAGACAACAATCTAACTATCGTCCTATCCCTTTAACCTCCGTTCTATCTAAAGCTTTCGAATCTTTTTTTTTTAACAGAGAGATTCAGAAACATCTTAAATCTTCTAATCATATCTCTGATTGCTGTTTTGGCTTCTAGAAGGAGCGCTCGACTGATATCTTCTTTCCGTTCTCTCTGACTCTTAGTCCTCTGTTGTTCCTCATTTTTGTGAATCTTTTGCTGTGGGTCTGGACATATCTAAGGCTTTCTTTTATTTCTAAACTTGCCACTTTCGGTATTTAGCCTTCTCTTTGTAACCCTCTCTTGAATTCCGTTTCAGTCATCCTATGGCTGCTGTTGTGGATAGCCTCCAGTTATCCTTTAAATCTATCAATAGTTGTGTTCCTCAGAATGCTGTTCTATCTTCAACTCTTTCTTCTTCTTCTTCTTCTTCTTCTTCTTCTTCTTCTTCTTCTTCTTTTTTAGCATCAATGAACTATCTGTTACTGTGTCTCCTATTCACTCCTAAACTAATAACTCCACTTATCATTACTCCTTCCAATTTGATCTTTCTCGTACTTATAGTTTGATCTTTCTCGTACTTATAGTTTTGTTAAAGAAAACATTGTTGTTTTCAGTTCCTCAATAACTTAGTTTCATCGTCTATCTACTTGACATAATCTTCCACATAACAACTATATCTTCTTTGAAAACACAACTCCAACATTTTTTTGTTCTTAATATTTTTGATATTTTCTTTTCTCATGGTCTTCTTAAGAAGGATCACATTATGTTCTTTCTATCAAGCTTCTAGGAAATTAGACGATCTGAGGAACCTTCGGAACTACATCTCATCACTTCAGTTGGTAGCTCTGCATAAGGGTGTTATTCACCTTTGTATGGACTATGAATCACATATCTGGGGTGGTTCCACATATATTGCTCTCCTTGACAAAGTGTAGTCTAGACTTTAGAGTCTAGGCTTGCCGAGTTGTTAACTTTCTTACTCTCATTAACTCTCTCCAATCTTTCTAGCCGCCTAACTATTGCATCACTCTACTTATACTATTAATATTATAATTTACATTGCTCTTCTGAAATTTCCAGTCTTGTATCTTCTTCTTTAAGAAGAGCTTCTCTGACCTATAATTCAGACAATCTCATCCTTCAACATCCAACTCTCTGACCAGACTTGGCTACTATGCTTAATCTTACATGTACTCCACTGACTGGTAAAGTATGGAACACACTCCCTTTATCTATTTTTCTGACTTTCTTTAATTTGAACAATTTCAAGGGTAGCGTATCGGAGCATGTCAGGCTTCAATTTGACTCTGGTTTCCAAACTTGCGCAAAATACTCTTAATATTGGCCTAACCTGGCTATTATACAGTTTGCTTAAAACTTCATTGATCTTAAAAACGACACAGCGATATATTATACCTAGTATCTTATTAACTTTATTCCTTGCTTCCAAGCACTAATTAGCTACTTTCAAATTACTGCTTACAATCACACTTAAATCTTTTTCTTGGTCCACAGACTCTAGTCAATCCCCAGAAACAGAAGTTTGTAATTAAGACGAGTAATTAAGAGTTTTCACCTATAAAATACTGATTATAAAAAAAAATCTTTTTGTGGAAGATAAACAATAGGATGTTAAAAATAATTTATATTATTATTTATCATTTATTAATTACTTATTGTTTTATATATTTTCAGTAGCATTTATCTATAGGATAAAAAATACAAAGAGGAATATGATAAGCAGAAATTAAATCATTAATTTAGGATAATATTTACTGTAAAGGGGAAGAAGACAGTAAAGTATAACCGAAAATCTCCATAAACCTTGGAAATCCCCTTTATATATATATATATATATATATATATATATATATTATATAATATAAATATATATATATATAATATTATATATTATATATATATAGTATATATATACTATATATATATATATTATATATATATATATATATATTATATATATATAAAATATATATATATATATATATATATATATATATATATAAATATATATATAATATAAATAAATATATAATATATATATATATATATAATATATATATATATATAATATATATATATTGTAAATTCCTCTATCACGGCATAGCAATATCTAGTAGGAAACTACCCTAGGTTAATTGATACTAGAATCATCTTCTTTGTACTTGAAACATCGATTATATTAGTAGAAGCTGTGCTACGCCCTAACAACAGAGATAATCTAAGTTTTAAAATAGACTCTCTAGTAAGGGCCAGCTTGGAGCTGGAAACCTTCAAACAGTTATGTGTATCTTCCTGTGACAGATGCAGATATTACAAAAATGCGATCTGCAGATAGACGTGGTCACCTAGATATAATAATAAATAATAATAATAATAATAATAATATAATAATAATAATAATAATAATAATAATAATAATAAAATAATAATAATAATAAAATGAATTGATTATTGAGGAAATTTTAAATTATTCGCCATCTAATTAAATTCAGAGAACGATCTTGTGACGCAAAACGTAACTGTTGTTATCTCAGAGGAATAATTTTTGTGACTCGCCATCGTCCTCGGGAAAATAATCCTCAAAATTTCTCTCTCTCTCTCTCTCTCTCTCTCTCTCTCTCTCCTCTCTCTATATGTCCCTCTCTTTTCTCAATTTTTTTTATTAAAAAGTTCACACCTCACGGGGCATAGCCCAATGTAAGAATGGAATTCTCTAGTAATTCACCTAGGTCCGGACTGGATCGATACCCGGAACCTTTCCATGCGACTCTGTCCGTCTACCGATAATATATATATATAGCAAAAACGGGCCTAAAAGACTAAAGTAAACACGCCTCTTCCATTCGTTCTGCTAATAATCCTTCTTTGCTGCTCTCCTGTGTCATCTCTATTCGCGCGGATGAAATTGGTCAAAACCTTTCCTGATGGCTGCCGGATGGTGGTTGACAACGATATATTAATTATAATATTAATTATATAATTATATATGTAATATATATAAATATATATATTATATATTATTTATATTATATATATATATATATATATTATATTATATATACACTTATTATATTATATATATATATATATATATATATATATATTATATTATAATATATATATTATATATATATATATATATATATAAATATAATATATTATATAGTATTATATATATATTAATATATAATATATAATATTTATTATTAGTATAAATATATATATTATATATATAATATATATTATATATATTTAATATATATATATATTATATATATATATAATTTATTTAATATATGTATTTAATATATATAATATTATATATATATATATATATATATATTATATATATTTATTTAGAAAATATATTATATATATATATATAATTTATATATATATATATATATATTATATATAAAATATATGTTATATATATATATAATATATATATATATATATATATATTATATAAATATAATATATATAGAATATTTATATATATATATTATTATATAAAAATATATATATATATATAATATATACTATAATATATATATATAGAGAGATATATATAATATATATAATATATATATATATATATATATATATATTATATATGATATATTATATATATATATTATATTTATTATTATATATATATATATTTAATCATTTACTAATCAAAATACCATAGGATAAATGGCAGCAGGCTGCGTACAGGCATGACAGACTTGCCTTAGCTGCTATGCTGACTGTGAGAAGTTGCCCTAAAAACCGTAGCACGCTCGCTCGCCATGGTGAGCGCGCATTAGGACGGAGCACTCAGCGAGCGGTCTGCCATGCATGTACGCAAGCCTGCGATTTACCCGTATGGGTAATTTATTAGTTGAAAAAAAAAACATTTATATATATAAAAAAAATACTTTTTTTTAATCAAGACCACGCCCGTCTTTCCTTTTACAAACTCTTCATAAAGTTGTTTGCATCAATGACATAAATGGGCGTTTCAATAACACATTAAGTATATATTATATATAATATAAATATAATTATTATTAAATATATTAGATATTATATATATATATAGATATATATTTATATTATTATATTATATATATTATATATATAAATATATATATATATAATAATAAATATATATTATATATATATATATTTATATTATATAATTAAAACCGTATATCATGCAAAATATTTTCATTTTTTTTTTTAAAAAAATATTGTTGCAATTTTGGCCCATGACTTTGCGATCTTACGTGTTCGAACAAAAATATGGGTAATAACCAAAGATAAATCGATAACCTTTTTACTAACATAAATAATATATATATATATATTATATATTATATATATATATAAAATATATATATATATATATATAATATATATATATATAGATATATAAATATAGAGAGAGAGAGAAGAAGAGAGACAGACAGACAACCAGACAGACAGACAGACAAAACAGAGACCGTAGACAGAGACAGAGAGATCTGATGAGATCGAGATCGACAGACAGACAGACAAAACAGAGAAAGAAGAAGAGAAGACAAGAAATTAAGAGAGAAGAGAGACGAAGAGAGAGAGAGAGAAAGAGAGAGAGACGAGAGGAGAGAGAAGAGAGAGAGAGAGAGAGAGAGAGAGAGAGAGATTCTGTCCTATTTTCGATAAACAATAACAATAATTAATTACTAATAAAAAAAAATTTCCTATATAGTCCTCTGCTATTACATTTTGAATAAATTTAAAAAGAAAATTCCTCATTTGCGAAGTATGGCTAATTTTGACGTTTTGAGTTACGGTGCTTTTCTGCAAGGAAATGCCAAATTCACTACATGAAAGTTCCCTCCGGAACATTTCAGTAACTGATAGTAGCATGAAACATTTTAGGTACTAAAATCTCTCTCTCTCTTCCTCTCTCATCTCTCGTCTCTCTCTCTCTCTCTCTATATATATATATTATATATATTATATATAAATATATATATATATATATATATATATATATAACTATAATATATATATAATATAATATATATAGATATATATATATATAATATATAAATATATATATTAATTTAATTATAATATATATTATATAATATATAATATATATATAAAATAATATATATATATATGAATATATATAAAATATATATATATATATGATATATATATAATATAGATATATTATATATATATATATATTATATATATAATATATATATATATATAATATATATATATATATATAATATATTATATATATATATATAAATATAATAATATAATAATATATAATATATATATAAAATATAATATATATATATATATATAACTATATTATAATTATATATAATATATATATATAATTATATATAATATAATATTTATATATATATATATCACATTTTTATTTCTTCTCTGTCTGATGTCTCTATATATAGTGTTGTTATCTAATATCACATTATATTCTTAATGCACCCCAATTCTTATCAAGACATATTTTGCTTCCTTATCTTGGAATTTGACATATTCGAAACAATAAAACTTCAGAATTTAACATTTCGCAAAGAGGAGAGAAATCTTATCAGTTAAAGCTTTTATTTTAAAATAAAAATATCGCTTGCTTATTGCGAAATAAAATAAAAAAAAGTAAATAAATTTGATACCAAAAAAATTGAGTTGCTTTTTGAACTAATTTATTGTTAGTTATAATTATCATTATTATTATGATATTATCAATATCATTATATTATTATATTATTATCTATGTACATTATCATATTATATAATTATTATTATTATTATTATATTTATTTATATATTATGATTATTATTATTATTTAATATTATTATTATTATATATTTTATTATTATTATTAATTTATTATTATTATTATTATTATATATATTTTATATTTTATTATTATTATTATTATTAATTATATTATTATTATTATTATTTATTTATATTATTATTATTATATTATATTATATTTAATTATTATTTTATTATTATATTTATTATTCATTATTATTATATTATTAATTATATTATTATTATTATGATTATATTATATTCATTATTATTAATTATTAAGTATTTTATTATTATTATTATTATTATTTATTATATTATATTATTATTTATTTATTATTATATTATATTATTATTATTATTATATATTTTATTATATTTTTAAGAATATAAATATTATATTGAAAATAGAGACAATTATTATATTATTATATATTATTATTATTATTTATTTATATATAATATATATAATTATTAATTATTATATTGTTATAAATTAATATAAATTACTTAAAACAATAATATCATTATTATTTTATTATATTAAAATTTTATTATTATTAAATTATTAAAATTATATATTATTATTATTATTATTATATTATTATTATTATTATTATTATTATTATTATTATTATTATTATTATTATTATTATTATTATTATTATTATTATTATTATTATTATTATTATTATGTCATTATTTCTGATTATTTATATTATTATTATTATTATTTTATTATTATTATATTATTATTATATATTATTATTAATTATTTATATTATTTATTATATATTATGTCGGTGTGGTTTACATCCAGTTGTTTCGTTTTAACTGCACGTTTTGTTGTCACAATTAATGTCCTTGTCTCCCAGTAAACTGACAATTGCGCTGCGATTTTAATCCTTTTGTATCATTGTTTTCTAAATGAACTTTTACTGACAATTTTTGAGAAAATTTTTATGAGAAATTTTTCACGATTTTCACGTAATACGTTAATAGCAAATAGTTTCAATGAATATATAATTCTAAAAGGATTGTAAATACCATTTCAAGTAGAATCTCGTTCGAAAATATAAAGGAAAAGTTTAAAGGGAAAGAAACGAAAATCATATTTTATATTTCTTAAATAATGGAGGTTCTTTTATTTGCATTAATGCAATTGTTTATAAATAATTCTATACTCAATACACCACATTAAAAATAGTATATATAATATTATATATATATATATATATATATTTTTAATATATTTTTTAAAATAATCGTAATAAAAATATATAATATAAATAAATTATACTAGAGTATCTATAACAATTACCACTATATCATACGGACTA
Source organism: Trachelipus rathkii (assembly GCA_015478945.1). Taxonomy (NCBI): domain Eukaryota; kingdom Metazoa; phylum Arthropoda; class Malacostraca; order Isopoda; family Trachelipodidae; genus Trachelipus; species Trachelipus rathkii. Next base: position 14,279 of record JABUQX010109371.1, read on the forward strand.
CTCACATAATAAAATATTGTTATAAATAACCAGATAAATAGGAGACTAATTTAAATACATATTCCACTGCATATATTCTCTCTTAAAATTTCTCCGGGAGTACCAATAATGTTCTTTTAAGACTTAATACACATCTTCAACTTTCCTTCGAACTACATTTTTACAGCTATATTGAGAGTTTCTAACCGTGAACGTGATGAAATAACTACACTACAAATGATTTGTATCTACAATAACTACTCTAATTGTGAGTTCCTTTAAAGATATACAATACTTCTCTCAAACATATCAACCTCCACTCCATCTGATTAGGAATCACCTGCCCGACCATTAGATCTATGTTATCTGTATTCATCTTCTCTTTTAATAGTTTCAGGTGACAACTGTCTGAGTCTCAACCAAGGACAAATTCATAAATACGCACTATTTCGAATTCGCTGGATCTATCTTGGTCCGAGTGTTCTGCAATATGCTATTGTAAGTCTCTAACTATCTTTATAAGGATAATTGTGAGAAGTGACTTTCGTCCCGACGGCCACCAAACCCAATGACATTTCCATACTCACTAGCTTTTAATACGTGCTATCACCCCAATCCTTGGGATTCCTATTGTTGAGCGAATAATCACTCATCACACTCCATAACATACTATTTATGCGAACTCAAACATCTGTCAGACCTCCTGACAGAGTTGTTTCAGACTGACTATTATGAAACATCACTAGCCTTGAATAGTTGATGAAAAATTTAATGATCACTATGACTTAAATAAATTCAGAAGATCATAACTACAGTAGAAGGCTCTCTGAAAACGACAGTGAGTTGATTTGACTACATGCTAATATAACTATTAGTCTCAAACTATGTATGATAGAAATCCTGTGGAACTCTTAACATTAAACTTAATGGAGACCGAACCCTTTCGTAGTGAATTAGAGAGTAGTTTGAGTATAACTATATACTAATCGTATGTCCTAAGACGGAGATTAGAATGAATGCTAAAACGGAGAGGAGTTATTAGCATTTTGCTGATTATTGATCTATATTCCGAGTAGAGTTCTAAACTGAAATGATTAAAAAATGGTAACACTATATAAGGTTAAATAACAGTATCCATTCTTGCATTTTGCACTTGATGTGAGGCAGGTTTCAAATGTAGGTATAATCATTATATTAATATACTCAATTCATCATACACCCTGAGTATATTAAATCAGCAGATTAGAGTATTGATTGTGTGATCATTGGATTTATATCGCTTTAGTGGATTTAATGAAAAATCATTATTTAGGTATAAAGAAACATCGACGAAAGTGTGAGTAATTATACTGGGTCATTGCAGAGAAATTAATCAGATTATGAAAAGTCATACAAGAATTATAAATGAAACCGACACAGTGAAGATGATTTTTGTCAACACGCCTATTCATCTGAGTGATTCAGCAGTGTTGTGCTTAGCTAGTTAGTATATACTTAATTAGATACGAACCATATATTTTCATTGATAGTTATACAGAAATTAAGTTATATAGTGTATGATGGAAGGCAACTCGTATGGGAGAAAAATACTATTCTATATAGATATGGGATACTGAAAGTGAACACAGAGATGATGATAATATAAAGTTGTATATCGTCTAAAGGAAAGATAAGATGCATTATGGTGAGAAACTGAAATGCCTAGATTTAATAGAAGTGTCTATAGTAAATGGAGTTTCCCTAGGAATAATAATGGTGTAATATCTTAAAACATTAAATAATATAATTTATGTATAGATGTGTGTCTTTATAGTGATAAAAATCAGTTGGAAGAGTAGAGGATTCCTACGTATTTGGAAGGTTAATTATTATAAAATTATAGAAAGAGTAGAGTAATAACAATTGAAATAGAAGAAAATAAGTAAAGTGATAAGTATATTAATGTAGATTAACAAAACTATACTATAGTTATAGAGATATAATCTCGGAAATTCCCGCCGATGCCTGTAACAGAAATGACAGAACTACGAATTTCAACAGGATTGTTTAATAAGTATTGTGTATAGGAGTGACCATGAAAAATTACTAGTGTAGTTTTATGGTTTGGAAATAAACCATGGTTTTTTATAATATACCAATAAGCCATTTAAGGTTTTTTTTAAATTAAACAAATACCACCAATGGTTTTTTTTGTTTTTATCTGGGTTTGTAGCATTTTGATGTGAAGTAAATGTATTTTCTTGCAGTCGACATTTAGAGAGGACAAATCACGAGACTAGAGTAGTGTTTATCACAAGACTGCTAACACATATTTTGAAGAATTATGCTTGTAATACGAATCTGTCTAGATCCTAATTCAAATTTATTCAATTATTGATATACAAGTATATCTGGTTATAAAATATTAATTTATTTATTTTTGAATATTTATCATATAAATCTCTCATTATATAGAGTTTAAAAATTAGAACGGGTATTTTTTATAATATTATATACAACTTCTATCTGAAAAAACAACAAGGTGATATACATTTTTATATTATATTCACTCAAAAAAAAAAAAAAAAAATGACATAAACAAAAATTAATAATGAAGAAAGCCTCTATATATATAAATAATGATATACTATAATTCTTTATTTACCTTTATATTTGAATACTAGGTATAATATATATAAATATTAATATATATATATATATATATATATAAATTATATTAATATATATATATATAGATATATATTAATATAATATAATATATATATATATTATATTAATATTATATATATATTATTATATAATATATATATATATTATATTAAATATATATTAATATATATATATATATATATACTAGTATATATATATACTATATATATACTATATTTAATATATTAATATATTATATATTATATAATATTATAAATATATATATTAAATTAATTATTAATATTTACAATTAAAAAGTAACAATTAAATAAATCAAGCATAATATTATATCATAGCATTTTATATTCATAAAATTAAATAGATAAATATAAATAAACTACATTATATTTAAATGTAGAAATATATTAATAATATTAAATCTTATACATTATATATATATATATATATTTTATGAATAATACTATATACTAGTATAACATATATATATATAATAATCTATAATGTATATATATTATATATAATAACGTCCTCTACGTTTTATATATATATTGTTGTAGCTATAATTAGATATTATTAAAAGAGAGAGAGATGAAAAGAAAGGAGAGAGAGAGAATGAGAGAGAAGAGAGAGAGAGGAGAGAAGAGGAGAGAGAGAGAGAGAGATTCATCATAAAAAGTCGAAACTGATTATCATTAAGAATTTTATACCAAAAAACTAATTCCCTGCTTTAGCTGTTCCCAACCTACTTTCTAATGTTGCTGTGCACAAGTCCAAAAATTGAAAATACCCTTTCAACATTAGCAGTTGATGAAGTTTTGCTGACAATAGCTAATGTTATTTATATTGACTGCTCATCTAATTTTCTTTGAGAGATCTACCAAGGTGAAGAGTCACTCTTGACAAACAGAACTCATCAAATAGTAACTTTTATGAAAGGAGGAGAATTTCTCTTAATTTTTGCCATAAAATTCCACTGCTTTGAATACTCATCCTCTGATACGTGTCTATATCTTGGGTTAAAAATATATGCCAATAAGTGGCTTGCTGTTACTGCCTATGAACCTCCTTTTACTTATTGTTTTAAATATTGTCTTGTTGATTGGTTGGATTAGCTGTTCACTCCATATTCAAATTTCCAAATAAAAACATCATCACTTTAGTTTACAGCCATGCCTCTAGTTGGTTGATGCTTCCTTACACTCCAAAATGAGTTTTATTAAATCTTTTGAAATGTGCATCGAGGGTAGTAAATGGAAATAACTTGAGCTGGAAGCAGAAATGATGATGTTAAACATGTTTAAATTTGACAATATATATATATATATATATATATATATTAATAATATATAAATATTATTATATATATATATATATATATATATATATAATATATATATTATATATATATATATATATATTATAAATAATATACATAATATTATATATAATATATATATATATATTATATATAATATATATAAGATATCATATATATATTATATATATATATATATTATATATATAATATATATATTAAAATATATATATTATATATATATATAATATATATATATAGATATATACATTATATATATATATAATATATATATAATATATATATTATATATATATTTTATATATATATATATATATATATAATATATACTAATATTATATAAATATATATATTCATTTCTCACAATAATATAAAATTAGCAGAAAATTTTTTCTGGCATTTAAGGGTCGTTTGAAAAATTGAGAAAAACATATCAACATGCTAAAAGAAACCATAATAACATACATTTTAAAAGTAGCATGGTGTTTTTTTTAGTTAAACCATGTTTTTTATTGGTTTAACCATGTTTAAACCAATGTTTAAACCAAATCGTTTAAACCATCCCACCTAAGTGTAGCGAAGTGAAAGGATTAGCAGAATTAAATATCCAGATTCTAATTTCGAATGTTAGATATTGTGGTAAAAATAAGAGTCAAGAGGATTGAGAAAACAAGTTTGAGAGGTAATGAGAGCCCCCAGAGAACTCTCTCGTTCGCGATGAGCCACAGTTGGAATATTTGGCATAACTGCCTGAATGACCACAGGAAGAGAATAAAAGAAGAATATAGTATATATTGAAGTTCAAAGTTTGAACGTATGAATGACTTATGCGAGTAGAATTGAAGATGAGTAATGAGGGAATATAATAGCCTTTCAGCCAACAATGACGAAATGCGAGTTTCATAGCGGAAGATCCTATCCTCCTCGTGGTTTTAGATACACGAAATAGAGCAAGAAAGAAATAAGCAAATTTCACTGAGTCCTTATCGAGAATAAGAAATATTAAACTAGAGAGTCAGAAGGATTTATCTAAGGATGTTATAGTGACAACAAAATAGAAAGTGAGGATAATATTACGAGCAGTGTGAAGAGAGAATTGATGAGGATTCACTGAGAGAAAAAAATTCATAGACCTGTTCATTCTTCAGTGAGAGTCGCATGAGTGGTTACCATCTCATTTGATTTGCACTTCATTCTAATAGAAACGAGCACCTTATAGTAAGAGCAAACACTTGGAGATGTGAAGTTTCTAAAACACCTCCTTATTGGATATTGTTGTGTTTGAGAGGAACAAGAGATTCTTCCAAAAAATATAACGAGAAATGAAACAAATATATTAGAGTAGATAAAAGTTTGGTTGTGTGTCTCTTAGCTCTTGGAATTACTATAACTAAATGTTATAAGATTAGAATAATTAAGATGTTTATTAATATATATATTATATATATAATATATATATATATATATATATAAGTAATATATATTATATATTATATATATATATATATATGAAATATAGAAAATAGTATATATATATAATAATATATAGAGTATATATATTATATCTAATAAAATATTATAATATATAATATATATATATAATAATAGATTATATATAAATAATATATATATATATATATATATATATATATATGAATATATATATATTAATATATATATAATAATTTTCTCGCAAGTGCTATTCTCCGTCACCTTTATTGCACTTGTTTAGACTTTTTTTTTATAATGTTTACGAGCACCTATCGTATATAAGCAAGAGCCAGACTTCATTCTTTTGATAGCGAATGATAAGTTAACAATAGAGAATCTTTTATTTACATATTCATTTAAGGATTTTAGTGATACACATATTTTCAGTTTGCACCTTGTGGAAAAGATGCTGCATTTTATTACATGGTTTGTTTGTATAAGAATACATGAGTAAGCTTAATGGTGCCAATAAATTCTAGTTTCATATATTTGTGTTATTATCAAAACTTAATATTAAGGCAGTGTTTACAATTGCATTTTCCTCTCAATATTGCATAATCGTTGATATTCCCTCTTAGACAATTTGGAATGTATATTTTTATATCTATTTATTTATTTATTTATTTTTAACTAGCAATATTTTATTAATACGAGTAATTTCTAAATATTAAAATCCATCAGCATCAAAGAAGTAGGTCTTTCTTATCATACTGCGTAATAAAGTATTTTTAGATTACTCGCAGTCATAATATAAAAGCCGATATTCATTTATAGGAGAGTTTCTTTCGTAGTTCTTTCCCCAAGTTGAATCAAAATATAAATTTTAATTTGCATTATAATACTAATAAAATTATTTGCTAATTTTTTACTTCGAATGAATTTCTAGTGAGAGCTGTCTATAAACACAGGAAGAGGAAGGGGGAAGCTGGTGGAGATCTTCGATAGTTTTATGAAGTCTTACATATGGGGGGGGGGAGGGTAGAGGATCTGATTTCTAACTTGACGTACCTCTTCAAAGTTGAGATTTTTTTAAGCCACTTATTATTATTGTGAGAACAAATAGAAAATGTCAGCATCAGGGGTTTAAAAATTAATTTTTTGTTCTGTATTTTGCATCAAGTTGTACTAAATTGTTTTTACAAATTCTTGTTTTATTTGCACTATTTGAAATTGAAAGGAGAGGCATTATTGAACTTGTGTCACAGGAACGTAACAGGGGTAATAGGGAATGGGGATGAATTTAGAAAAGGCCTAAATTTGTGTTACGTAATTTTAGGACAACCCCTGGATAAGAAAAAGAAAATACCAACTAATCAAAACGTTAAGAGAAAATATAAATCCTAAATTTTTTGAATTTTTTGAATTGAAAATGAGAAATAAAATTGGAATTTGATCTGAAAAACCGACCCATAAGAATGTAAATAACTTAAAGGAGAAAATGGCAACAAGGAAAAGAATCTTTAATTTATTATCCTGAGTATAATCATCTTGTATAAGAATCATTCCAAGAATTAACAAATACTTAAAAAATAGATTAATTACCTATTTATTCTCCTCACATTGTAATGTATAAAAGCATTTTGGCATTTTACATTTTTATAAAATTATGAAATTATAAACTGTGTTCAAGATAATGTAAAAAAAATTAAGATAATTTACTCTCTTAATTGTACATTTCTCTCTCTCTTCTCTCTCCTCTCTCTCTCTCTCTCTCTATATTATATATATATATATATATATATATATAGATATATAACTATATATATAATAAATAGTATATTATATCTATATTATATATATTATAATATATATATATAATATATATATATATATATAATATATATTATATATATTAAAAGCAGCTGTCAATCATAATTATGATTTATGAGGGAATTATTTGGAGTGGTTTTCCCCAACTTTGACATTGAAACTTTCTCTATTGAATAAAATGTATCAATTACTCCAAATAAAATTTAATATATATACATATAAAAAAATCTCGATTAAAAGTTAAAAAAATATATATATAATATTGTTGTCAAAGCTTCCTATTTGGATGATAAATACATCCGTTCCTGTTAACAAATTTATTAAGTAATAAAAAAAAAATGGCAACCTTATCAGGCTCTTAAAAATGAATGAGATACATCACATTTTAAAATAATTTTACCCACTCAAGGTCATTGTTATTTCTTGGACAACTCATCAAACCGCCTTGAACCGCTTTATTCGACAAGTCTGGTACCTTTCTTTGAACCACAAACGAACCAAGAAATTTTTTTATTGTATTTATCTCCGGAAAGGCATTTTAAAAGCCCGAGATTACTCTTTCTATATTGCTTAAAAATAATAAGGTTCTAATCCCTGCTAATGAAGCGAATCTTAATTCATTACAAATGGTAAGACACGCGAACATAGCGAGATTTTGATTACATGGAATACTTTTCGAAACCAAAAAGAACAAGATAAAGAGAGTAAGAGAAGATATGATAGAAAAGAAGAGATAGAGAAGAGAGAGATAGAGTAGAAGGATATATATATATGTAGTATATATATATATATATATAGATAATATAGATAGTATAATAGAGTATAGTATATATAGAGAGAATAGATAGTATATAATAGATAATATAGTATAAGGATAGGTAAGATAAGTAATAATAATTATATATATGTATGATGGACGGATAAGACGTCATCGCATCGTCATCGCAAAATCGAGGACAGTAAAGATATTTATTTGACTAAGATCGTTACGATTCGATCATCGTCAATCGAGAAACGAAGATTTCCCGATTATTGTTAGGCCGAATTAAGAAAGAGAAACGAAAATAATGATAGAGAAATTTATGGAGAAATATATAAAACTCGAGAGAGAAATAATAAGTATATAATGAAATAATGAGAGAAAAGAAGATAGAGAAGAGAGATGAATGAAAGAGAAGATGAATAAATAATAATAATAATAATAAAAATTAATAATAATAAGATAATAATAATAATAATAATAATAATAATGTAAATAGATATAGTAATACTATATAGATGAATAATAGATAGATAGAATAAGAAGTATATGAAAAGAATATTAGAGATAGAGAGAGAGAGTAATAGATAGATAGATAAAGAAAGTGAGAGAATGATAGTAGTAGATGAGAGAGATATGAGGAGGAGATACTATATGAGAGTATAGTGAATAGAGAGAGAGAATTACAATATAATGAATATAGACGAGAGAGAGAGAGGTTAAAATGCTAAAATTATTAACATCAAATGTCAGCTTACTCAGATCAAATTTTATTATTTACGAAATATTATATCTGAGTATATAAAATTGGAGGAATCGACTCAACGAATTTTAAAGATTGAACTCCATACATATAATAGTAATTAATATAATATGTATTATAGAATTTGAAAATAGAATAGAAAGATAACATATACATATGATGTGAATGTGCGGCTTAAGTACTCTTTCGAATCCTGTTCCAGTGGTATCCTAACGCTGACGATATGAGTTCGAGTGGCTCATATCAACTATGAAATCATTTTCTATTTTAATAATGTATTGAGCATCACAGTATGAAACAACTCTAAATAAATATGAAGATCACGAGCTATCAAGTGTTCATATAGAGGCAACACTCTAAAATTTATTCTATAACTTATGAAAATGTCTTATGTGTAAGTATCTTTTTTATTCTAAAATCCAAATGTTTGAAGAATTTGTGGTCGAATATTGTGTTGTCATTGATGATAAGGTGGTCTATATATCACTAATATCAAGCACTATAGCGCCATTTTCAGTGAATATTAGACAGAGGCTGATTACTTCACAATTTGTATGACCGCAATGTGTAGATACTACAAATCAGTGATAGATGCGAGATTTATGTTTAACTATAGTTTATCTTAAACATGTACAAGACAAATGTTGGCTTCATTATTTATACTACATCATAAGAAGTTCATGATTGATTATTGGATGGTCATGATATATTCTAAAGAGTTAATAATTCCTTGTTGTACTTGATTCAAGCTCCCTGATCATAAGTGTTAGACGAGATAGAGGTGCCACTAAAATAATAGTAGTTAATCCTTATAGTAGCCTTTAACATAAAGTGTCTCATTTACGAGATATACTATCGCATCATCCTGTGTTTTTCTCTCATCTCTATGTAGCATATGTTAGTTAATCTATGTTTAAGTACGAGTGCTGAGAGGAAATTGTTTTAAAATCATTTATGTTCATTTGACCCTATGAGCGGTCATGATTAATGATGATTATCAAGAAGTATAATCCTGTTCGTTCTGTATGTTTAATGTATGTTAAGTTATATAGATATGGGTAGTTTTAAAGATTTCAGGTTAAAATCTTATTATAGATAGTTGTAGTATAATGTTAGTTTATTAACGTAGATAAGAATAAGATTTGAGGTATATCAAATGTGAATATATGGTTTTAGTAAATTTTATGTTTATGTTATACTTTTTTTAAATATAGCGAAACTATGTTAATAATAGCTACGTCATAGATGATTAAAATGACATCATTACAATATTAGTGAAGATATAATACGATTATCCAGTTGTTAAGAAAGTAGATATATTTAGGGAAACATATGCGTATAAAGCTCTAAGAAAAAAGGGAAGTGTAATAGCCAATTGTTTAGGTTATAATAGTAGACATGTAGTAGAATATATCCATAATGAGTTTAGTATAGTATTATAAAAGTATAGATTTATATCGTATAAATAATACTATAATAAGAATGTCGATTATTATATATTTATAATATATATATATATATATTTATTATTATATATATATGCACATAATACTCATATGCTATATATCTTTTGACACGAAAAATGGGGATGTAACTTGCTCGAATCAAAGCAAACAGGACCTAAATCGTTAACTCTTCAATATTAGGAGTAAATAACAAATGACTATCCTTAGATACGTATTAAAAAAACACAATGAAACCTATTACATATAAGATTCACAAATAATTATCTGCCTCTCACTTCTATTATACAGTCAACTCAATCTATCAATAAATTAAACTCTAAAATTACAATGAACTCACTATATTCAATTACAGTACTGTAATATCCCTCCTATAGTAATCACGACAAAAATAATATTAAATCACTATATTATTGTATATAAAAAATATTACAAGCTCCGTAGATATGATTCAAAAACATCTAAGGAGTAAATTGACTCTTGTAGTACACCCTACATATTTAACACATATAGACCACCACACCTTATTTTCAATAAAAAAAATTCTTATAAAACATATACATAATTAAATTTATTTACATTTATATTGTATTAAATTTTTACATTTTCATATATAAAATTAATATTAAAAATATAATATTAGTCTCCACCAAACGCTCGTCAGAGTAATTCCAGCAAGGATCAGAAAGCTAACGCCCTATTACCACAGAAGACTTCTTATTATTAAAATATATAATAGTAATGATGAATATCAACAGGGTATTTTAAAATTACTATAAAGATGGCCGACCATATTTTATATATAAGCATTCATCATAGTCACATACTTAGCTCATTATCAGCCAAAAGGATGAAGGACCTAATCCCACCACCTCAAAATGATTATAGATAAAGTATATATCCTATATCAATGAGGGTTATTAAAGACCCTTAAATAATATAATTGGTAGTATTTTAGAGCAAGTAATAGAATATTAAATATAATATCACGCAGTTGATAAGAATTCCCAGCTTCTTTGGCCATTTTTAAGCATCTATAGTAAATGAGTCTCAGACAATATTCATATATTTATTTTTAGTCTCAAAGAATGTTATTAATATATATTTATGTTTAAGGTTAAGCTATAATTAGAACATCAAAAATGATAAGGAAAGTGGGGTATGTATATATATTTATTAAGATGTAGGAGATATGAGAAGTTGAAGTTTTTATCAAAGATAGTTGAATTTCACAAGATTGCTAGGTTTAACACCTCACTGATGTAATAATATATCCGACTAAAGAATCGGCAGTATACCGAAATTGCTATTCAGAAAGCTGAGACAAGAGACAACTCTATATACAAACGAGGGAGCACAATTTGAAATGAGTGGAGAATGGAGAGATGAGAGTATCGGCATAGATGAACAATAGTTAGAGTGAGCTAAGAATATCGTTGTGAAAGTAAGAATAAAGTTGGTGATAAAAACAGAACCCTGAGTAAATCGCATCAATGTATATGAATAACATAATATCGCGAAAGAGCTGCTCGCTCCACTTAATATGATCACTTAATGCTAGTTATGTGACAATATACACTCATCCATACGACACAAAGACATTAAGTCAAACAGAAAGTAACAGGTATATACCTCACACACCCGCGTTACGTAGAACAACCTATACTTTCAAGCAATAGTCCATCTATTCCATAACTCCGTCTAATAGCATCCTATGATAGTGTCAAGATGCAGAAACACAAGAATCACATGGATTCCTTAACGCTAGAAACTAGTAGTATCACTGACGATATACAAAGATTAGTCACCGAGGTGACCGACAACGTCGAAAGCGCATTACTGACGTAGTTAGGTTGTACTTACACTACTACCACTATCTTATTGCAGAAGAGCTATATAATACATGCCTTCGATAGTATAATAGTATCTGATCGCAGTAAGCGCTACTCTTCTATCCTTATCGGCGAAAATGTATGAATCGATCTGTATAGAAATGTCAGTAAGAAATAAATGTTGAGGAAGTATAATGAGAGAGAATATGTATATTGATTATCTACTCTCTCT
>JABUQX010109372.1:12500-33303 GCA_015478945.1 Trachelipus rathkii
AGAGCTATAAGAGAAAGTGCACAAAGGCCATATGGAAGCAACTCTTGTACTAGCAATGGATATTCTGGAGAGCTATAAGAGAAAGTGCACAAAGGCCATACGAAAGCGACTCTTGCACTAGCAATGGATCTTCTGGAGAGCTATAAGAGAAAGTGCACAGTGACCATATGGAAGCAACTCTTGTACTAGCAATGGATCTTCTGAAGAGCTTTAAGAGAAAGTGCACAATGGTCATATGGAAATAACTCTTGTACTAGCAATGGATCTTCTGGAGAGCTATAAGAGAAAGTGCACAATGACCATATGAATGCAATTCTTGTACTAGCAATGGATCTTTTGGATTGCTATAAGAGAAAGTGCTCAAGGGCCATATGGAAGCAACTCTTGTACTAACAATGGATTTTATGGAGAGCTATAAGAGAGAGTGCACAAAGGTCATATGGAAGCAACTCTTGTATTAACAATGGATTTTCTGGAGAGCTATAAGAGAAAGTTTGCAATGGCTATATGGAGGCAACTCTTGTACTAGTAGTGGATCTTCACCTCATGTTTCAATCTCCTCTTTGGCCTTTTCATCGGTCTTATATCTTAGGTTGTCCATCTCCATCATTTTCTCCACCCTCCAATTGTCTATCTTCTCTAAGTCTTATGTGCCAGCCAATTTAGATGAGACTTTTCTTATTTTGAATAGGACATGCTAACACGCTATCTTGTTTCTACTTTCTAGCCTATCTCTTCTTCTTATTTTCTAGGAATGTTCTAAGAGGCTTAATTTTAAAGAAATATTATTAGCATCAATTGCAGGTTACAAGTACGAATAAAAGGAGTTCTCACCACAGGCTTAGCAAACCTATAAGATAAAAATAATTTTGCTTTCAATATTCAATTAATAATAATAATAATAATAATATAAAAAATTAAGATACTAAAGTAGTCTACCAAAAAAATATAATGGGTAGGATTATAAATTGGTTTATTTGAAAACAAATTTCGAACCATCATACATATCAAGATTATTATAAACATTTAAAATGAGCTTCTAGGCTCAGGTAAATTAACAGTAATTAATACAAATACTATATATATATAATATATATATATAATATTATATATAATACTAACATATATGTAATATGTTATTCTCTAGAACTATAGTATATCGTAAATATAGGCATAACATAAATACATTTTATATTATATATAGGTTATATATATATATAAGAATATAATATATATAATATATATATATATATATGATAAAAATCAAATATAGTATATATAGATAATATTAAATCTTAATATAGATTATTTATAGCTTTCATATATATAATAAATATATTAGTATATATATATAAAATATATATTATAATAGGGTATATATATATATATATATAATATAATATATATACATAATATATTATATATATATATATATATATATATACAATATATTATATAAATATATATATATATATATATTTATATATGCATATATACATATATATACATTATATAATATATAACTATATATTTATATTATATGATACGACGAAAATTTTTTCACTCGCGCCAGGACTCGAACATCAGCAACAGCGTCACCGTTAGACAATGTACAGGAAGCTCTACCACTAGTGCCAATCTTACCAGTGTAGAGCCTACTGCTAATTGCTACGGCAACGCTGCGTGCGATGGTCGATCCTAGGCGAGAGTGAATTTCTCCCACTTATTATTGCAAATTTGTCGCAACAGTTGTTGTGCCCATGTCGCGTTGCTTGATTTCCACGAGCACCCCCCATCGGAGCCGTGTAGCCCCCGGAAGGCTCCAACACCATAGTATATATATATATAGTAAATAATATAATATTATATATATATATATAATTAACTATATATATATATATTATATATATATATATATATATATATATATAATTATTAAGAATACTATTGAGTGTATTTAATTAAAGGAAGTACGTAACATATGATTTTTAAATGAAGTATTTGATACTAGAATACAACACTTTAAAAATATTAAATTCACACACCCCACACACACACACACAACATATAAATATATATATATATGATATATATATATAATTATATATATTACAATATAATATATCATAATATATAATATATATATAATATACAATATATATAATATAGTATAACTATACATTTAATAAAACAGCACACAAACTATATGTTGAAACAAAAGCACATTACTCTGTAAATATAATATGAAAATATCTTAGATAGAATTAAAGTAAGAGCTTACTGATATCGTAGTACTGTAGATAATATATATATAATATAATATATATATTAAATAATAGTATATAATATATAATATATAATATAATATATATATAATATATTACTTAACATATATATATATCTTATATATATAATATATATAGTATATATACATATATATATATATTTTATATATATATATATATATATAATAGGTATATAATATATAATAAATATAGTAAATATATATATTAACTATATATAAATATTATAATTATAAGATATATATATATTATATATATTACTATATGATAATATAGTATATTATATACTAATATATATAATATAATATATATAATATCATATATTATATATATATTATTATATAATATAGTATATATATTATAATATATATATATATCTATATATATTATATATATATATAAGTATATATATAATATATAAATATACTATTAAATATATATATATATATAATATATATAAATTATATATATATAATATTTAGTTTTTCAAAGCTTTTTTCTCACTAGACAGTGGGCCCATAATACTTGGGTATTATTTAATACTCATTTTAACTATTAGAGTGTTGTTTTAATTTGTTTTTTAAGTGCATCGAGTATTTTTTTAAGTCGTATTAGCGGGATCGCAGGTGGAGTTGTTACTGTAATCCGTGGAGTAATATTCAATAGGACTCAGATGAAACATGAACCTCATAATCTTCTCGGAACGACCCAAAATCTTAAGGATAAGTTTTTTAGTGTTTTTACCTTTTTTAACTTTTTAGTTCATTTTATTAATTCATTAATGCAGCTTTTAGCTTTTTAAAATTTTTAGATGAAGATGTATTGGAATCCGAATGTCTTTAGTTATTTTACGTGTCCGGTAAATTTGTGGAAGCCTGTGGCGAGAATAGTTGTTGATTTTTTAACTTTTAAGGTTTTATTTACTTTGCAGTATTTACTGATTACTGATTTTACTGTTTTGTTCATTTCTATAAACATAAATTGTACCATAATTTTTATTTTTAAAATTTTTACAATGTGTAATTATAGCAGTGGTCGTCGCAAAGTGGGGTATCGCCGTTAACCCCGGGGGGTACGCCAGATGTTACTGGGGATAGCGCCAAAGAGTAGCCTCACGTATCACTGCAGGTGGATTGATCTTGTATCAAGTGAGTGCAATATATATAATTATTATACTAATAAAATATATATAATACTATATATATATATATAATATATTGATATATATATATATATATATATATATATATAATAATAATATATAATATATATACCTCGCGAGGAAAAATTAAACACTTTAATGCCCATTCAACCCGTCAAATATAGATTTAAATCTCTTTCAATTGGGAATGTTAGGCTCTAGAGTTTGGTCTTTAGTTTTTGTTCATACTAACTCGGAGTGTTGCACAGGGTTAAAAAGACTTATAAACCGTTCTGTACACGACAGTGTGTAGACTGTAGGGAATTAAATGGCATAAAGATTAAAGAAAATAAAGTATAGGAAGAAGAGGTGGAAAGGCAGAATTATATGTTGAATCAATCAACAAAAAATTCTAAAAGATTACAAATCGTGAAATGCAGCATAAAGGTGTTTAATATAATGGGTTGTACCCCTCTGGCCCTTCCAACTTCCCCCCAAGCGATTCGGGATTGATGAAATGATCTTGGAATGAATCTCCTGCGGATATGTTCAAACGTTTGCAAGCTCCTGATTAGACGAAAGCATGTTCACCGGCTCGATACGGTGTACGACTACCCAACAAATCCCAAAACATGTTCAGGTGGGATTCATGGTCGGGTTTCTCGCAGGAAAATAGGCCAGAAGTTGACCCCTACTGTTTGTAGTATCCTTTTGGACACCTGTGCCAGCGCAAAGTTGTGTTGTGTTGGCTGTCATGGCCATAACAAAATGGTGACGCAAATGTAAGACGCGAAAGGTGCTATATACTCTGATCGATGTCTTCCCATACCTTTGAGCCAGTTAGCGTTCCGCTGCTCACTCATGCAAGTTATTACTCGACCAGCGGTCGACCCAAGCAAATAGCCTGCCCACACCGATCACAGAGTTCACCTCCAAAAGGAATCCGTTGCACAGGGAGAGATTGCCAAGCGAAAAAAGTGCTCACCTGCCACGTCTCAAATTCTGCTAGACGTCAATCTGGTCCTTTTAGTGGAACCTCACTCATCTGATGAGAAACGGCTCTGGTCCATCTCGCAAGCGTTGTGAAAAAATGAAATCGCAACCCGAGCTCCCTGATCAGGAGAGGCCTGATAGCAGACGCTTGTAATCTTGTAATACGTTACGCCACGTCATTGCTGTGTCTTCTCCTGTTATCACTCCGAAAATTAGCACATGTCTGACCTCACGAGCCTGTGTTGTAGCTGTACGTTTGTTTGAAAACGATCACAAGCACTGCCAGAAGGAGGAATCCGTAATCGTCTCTCGGATCGTCAGCCGCGGGTAGACCCTGACCATTGTCGGTCTACCGGTTGCTGGCCCAGTTCCCGGAACCAACGAAGGATGTCGCACTTGACTCGTTAAATTTGGGTTTACCACGAGTTGTCCTGAGCCACCTCGTGTCTCCGAGACATGCCTGCTGCCAACACCGTGTTGTAGATAACTCCTATGACACGATCTCCTCTCCTCTGACGATAGTCTTTCCATTTATGTGGACCAGTCTTGTGGTAAGAGCTTGACGACTTGCACGAGCAATTTTGCGTTGTTCTTTTTCCGTTAGTGGTTTGGTATCATGTCTGCCATCTTGTCCCTATAACGTACGTTTCGGAATTTCGTAAATTTGGTTGGCTGTCTTTATTATGACATTTAGTTCTACACGGTGTTGTTACATACGGTATACACTCTGAAGTTAGGTATGACCCAAATAAACCCAAACCCTAGCTCTCCTTACATTTCCAAAAAAAAGAAATTTAGATTTACGGTTGATGCATTAAATTTTTCCTCTTATGAGTTTACTTACCTATTATATATATATATATAATATATATATATACTAATATATATATATATCATTATATACTATAATTATATATTTAATATAGTAATATATATATAATTACTATATATATAATATTATAATATATAATTACAGGCCTATAGGGGGTACAAACTGTAGATTATTTTGTCTTAGGTGGTTACCGCGATCAAAAAAAGGCTTGACGAGACCGCTGGATCTATAGCATTTTAGTTTAATTTTTTTCTTCCTTTGTCTTCCCTACTTTTAACTGTTGTTTTTTTTGTTTGTGTGTGGTGTGTTATGTGTGATGTGAGAGCTGAGGTGTGTGAATTGTGATCGGCGCTGTGGGTGCGGAATTTTAATATTAAACCCAATTCAGTTGGTTATTGGAAATGGGCTGAGTATTCTCGATTTGTGCTGTGTGGTTTGTGGATTGTGGGTGGTCTGTTGAATGACTGCGACAAAGAAAAGGAATGTGGCGGTTGGGCGGCAAGCGCGGGGCGGTTCTTCGTCTATTGACTTTGCGCAACGTTCGGTGCCTGAAAGGCTAACCATGAATCTTGTGGAATATCGACCTCGCGCTAACTCGTAACCTAACATTTTATTAGTTTTGGTCTGAGACCCAGCATAGCCAGGGATTCTTTTCAAATTATAAACTTAATATCTCTCCAACTATTCATCTTTCTATAATCTTCAAAACTAAATGGTTGGACTCTGTGCCTATGACTAAACATAAAACACTCCTGTGACATGTCTAGAATCTGAATCTCGCTTATTTCGATGTTCTCGTGGCTTTTAAAAGCTTTCTCCGCTACTACTACCATTCTTATCCTTTTGTTGCGCTACTGCAGTCCCCTAACGGAACAGATTTTTCCCTCTCCTTTTTGAATATCTTACTTACTTTCACGGAGACTGTTACTTCGTCCCATCCAAATGCTGAGAGTCATCGTATTGTAGGGATGTTGAAGCGTACATCAGCACTAGTGGTTGGGCCTCCTCTCATTACTTATTGCAGAGGGATGAGGAAAGGCCAAAACATTTAGTCTATTCTCAACGATTGGAACGAGTTAAATTAAAGAGCACCTACACACATATCATTTGATGATCGTTTTTTTGCCCTAACCAATTGTCTTGAAACGCATTGATTTATGTTTCACCACTTACTCCTTTTTTCTGTCGGTTATAAAGTACACCATTTCCTTGCCTTATCGGAACTCGACCACAAATCGTTAGCATGTTTCCAAGTTTCTAAAAAATAGTTTTTTTCTCCAGCAGCTCCACCCATGCCTTCCTTAAATTTTTGGTCTGTATACATTTATTCTTGATTACCAACCTGTTTCCCACTTTTTAATGATCGATACTAAATGATTTTGCTACTTTAAATTTATGGTATGACTTAGGGTGTCCTTATAGATTATATAGTATAGGTATCCATGTGTGATCAGTATACGTTTCGTATTATTCGTTTTTCATATATACTTAATGTGAGCTTGGTGTGTAATATAGTGAATATCTATTTGAGCTTTTTGTAATACCTCAGTATATAGCTCAGTGAGAGGACCTTCGATCACCTCTATTTCTAATAATAGGTAGTCTATAATTCATATTATATATTATATTAGGTTAGGTCTCTATTAAATATCTGATTAAAGTTCGATATTCGCGCGTATATATAGTATAGTATAGGTTAATATAATAAGTCGGGTATATGATTTACTTCCTAATAGCGTATTATAAAGCTATAATTACTATTATCTATACCTCTACAATAAATTACTCCAGTAAATAATGTCGATTCAATGGACTTCGTTTCTTCGCCCGTAATATATAGGAAGGATGAGGACATCTGACTATCTAGTGTTATGGACATCTCATGGATAAATATAATACTACTACTGTTTACTCCCTATTCCACTCTCGCTTATCATATTTTTCCAGCTAAATCTCTCAGTGTGATTGTAAAAGTGATATACTAAATACTATCTAGTTAAGCTCGTGACCTTCCATTTTATTTTTTCTTTCATTAAATTTCATATCCCTGAACTGATGTTCCTCTATAGGTCATTATATCTTTTATTCGTTTCATACTATATACTTTACTATATCTTCTCCTGTCTCAGTAGATTATTTACAGCCTCTCTCCTCCTATACTATATTGTGAATATATATACTTACTGGCATATATAATACTATATAATATATTATAATTACTAACATTGAGTCGGGTACTGCCATAGGGATTTCTATAGTTCTATAATGTAGATGTACTAATGGGATAAGTACTAGTGTGAGCATACTATATATACCGGATTGGCATTTATATATTTCTCTACTCGATGTATATATATATATATTAGTTGATTATAGGTAGCAGTTGAAGCTATAATCTCGAATTGCTGTGCACTACCTGCCACTGTTCAACTCTTTACTCTCTGATTGAGGCTTAGTATTAAATACGCTTTTAATAACTAGTAGTTTATCATATTCGCTTCAGTGCTGTAGTAAAGCTGTGACATATTAGTTCCAGCCTCTCGACATATCCGTACCTTAAAACCCTCCTTATGAACTTCAACGTTGAAGTGTTTAATGCTCCATTAAAGGGCTAATAGATAAAGCTGTCAGCTATTACGACTTACTCAACGCAGCCACCTTCGTACCACGTGGACTGGATCTGGATCTCTAATCTAGTCTACATCAGTCTTCCCATCACCATGATCAGCGCAGAATTCACTAGTACTTGCATACCTTCAATTTAAGTTCCATATAGGTATTTACATATATCTTATGATGTATTACCATTTATTTTATTATTGTAACTCTTCTTCTAGGTCGAAAGCTGAGTATCAGTATCGCCTATATAATTGGACACCTCATCCTAATCTCATTGTTCTCGACGCGCCCATCGTTTTCGCGAATGTCCTACTATATATATGCTACTAGAGTCATTGTGTTCCACTCACTCACCTTAATCTCTCATTCCCTGTCTTCTGAACACTGCTTTTTCATTAGGTAAGACACTCGATTCTCTCCTATCTGGATCACTCTCGCGTCTCGCCAACGCTCTCTGGGAGCGGGCGACACTCTCCAGTTCTATATCCTCGAGCCAACGTATTACATATCTTCAGACGCGTGGATATTTAGTAGTCTTCCTGCTATATATCTTGCTCACACGACGGCCGCGGTAAGGCTGTATCGTAGGCTCAACACCTCCGTATCACTCTCTCCGCCACTACATGAGGTAGTGCAATATTATCGGTCGTAACAATGGTCAGATGCGCTATTATGACTACCGGGGTGATCCACATACACCGAGAGACGTATGATATCTAATCTTGGATTAGATCTAACACATCTGCTGTACTATTAAACTCAGTAAACATTATGCTGCTCCCCGTATCCACTGGTTATCTCGTCTCTTTCTTACTATGTCTATGTAGTTCCCTAAGCTCCATGCACCTCTTTAGCGATGCACTAATATATGTGGACGTGGCGCTTCATCTATCGTGTAAGGAGTTTCATTTCGACTGCTTGATGTTTGATATGCACGCCGTAGTACATTCAGCCGAGTGCAGGCCAATAGCTTTATGCACAAACTGTTCTGCGAGATTAATGGCATATGCTCTGCTTCTCGTCATCTTGCTATATCATCTCTGTCTAAAGCTCTCTCATCTCAGCTGTTTCGTACGGTACATGTATAGTCACGTTAGATCCTCGCTGTTCATGCTCTATCTATACTGCCTACACTATATCAGTACCACTGTCTTACCACTCTTCTAGACTATAGTTGTTCTTCATAGAGCTCCATACATCTGTGCCTCCGCTATCCTTACCTACCACGTATTCTCATCACACAGCTCTATAGCTTGGTTTTATGGAGCGACTCATGTTTTATACTTCTCACATGACCTTGATTTAGATTGTCTGGGATGTTCTATCAATACTGACCGTATTGAGCTGTGTTCGATTACATGCTCCAACTAGTGTTACATTCTCTCGTATTACTTCTAATCACCATGTCTCATTCAACGATTTTGTCATACATAATACTCTAGGATGATCGCAGTACTTTCTAATATCAACACTCTACTATGTATGTTATCACTTCTCTAATAATGCCTCTCTACTGAAGCCATCGTTACATATTACTCCCACTCTTCCTCCACTACATTTATTACAAATCTGGCCTCCCTCTTTTACTATTGAATTCACCTAGATTTGTATCTCTCTCTAGGTCTTCGTATTTATATCATCGTATTTCATAATATATTTACTTTGCGTACTTTCTGAGAGGGTATATTTTAGCTCAATCGTGACACATCTATTGATGAAATTACACTACTTCTTGAAAAACTCAACCACTTCAACTTGCGTTTCACGCACGTCTACACTCATCCATAATCAAACCAATTCCTTCAATACGTCTGAATATCTTTATCATATTTTTCTGTCTCGAACGTCTACGCTAGCGTGCACCTTGGTAGAATAAAGACTCAATATGACCTTTATCATCTGTTTTGTATCTGAAGACTTATTAACATAAATATATTACCATGGCCTTGGTAAACCTCATATCATGTAATACTACCGATGCGCTAAGGGTGAGCCTCAACACCGAAGCGAAGCTACTTAGTGGGTAGCTTCCCTGTTCAGTGAAATGCGTACGGGGAATTTATTTTTCTTTATTGAACTGCTACAGCTCTACGACTCCTGAATATATTATAAAGTCAATTCCTTTAATTATTTGCGCCCTTGATTTGTTGTGAGATGTAGCTGGCTGCCTCTCACATCGACGGGCGTGTCTCTGAGCAAGGCTGTGGGAAGTGCTCGTCCCGGCTCTCTCCACTTTACTACATTCCTGGCATAGTAGCTGTATGAGTTCTTAGTAAAAACTAAAGATATCTATAGACTAATCATTTTTTTATATTTTCTTAAAACTCTTTGTTGACACCCTTAATTGATCTCTGCCGACGTCCTTGTCGACGTTGAGTATTTAGCTATCTATCTCTTTTCATATTATATGAGAGGTACTTAACTGACAACCGAAATAGGCTAGATCCTTATACAGTGGACGATAATACTTGCCGCCAGTCTCAGCATTCACTACAGCAGTTCTATTTGCAGTCGCCCTCGTTAACAAATTACACAGGTAAGTCTTCGACTTAAGTATCGACCAACAGAGAAGGTTGCCCATGGCCGTCTCGCCATGAATTTTGCTCCGCTGATCCAATTTGAAAAATCCAGACTCCGTTCGCTGTGGTTGTTCCTCCTTCCTTCGCGAGACCTCATTCTGGGTTCTGGCTGGTGAACTCTGCCATCTTGTTCTGATTTTGTTTCCGGTACCTTGTATTTAAGGCTCTTTCCTCTCTTTAAAACCACGTTCTCTGCCCCTACAAGCATAGAGTCGAGATCTTGCGGTTGTTTCGAGGCTTGGGCGTATTGTACAGATGTAGGAATTTTCCAGGTATTTGTGATTTTTTCCTGCCTCACCTGCACTTGGGAAAGCCACCGAGCCCTGGTAGTGTTGTAACTCCTAGGCCTCTAAACCTAATGGATTAGATTGTGCATAGCTCGAAGAGAACGTATCAGATGGTTAGTTAGGTATATGTATCCTGTCAGACTTAACAGCCTGCATATCTCTCACTATTCACCGAAGCGCTGATGCGCGCCCGCTAATGCATATAGACATAATAACTGAACACTTATAGTTAAGTACTCGTTACGGAAAATACTGACTATGTTGTAGTACTATACTATACATTCAGGTATAACTAATGACTATATATAATATACTTAAACTGATCCATATTAAAGATATTAATTAAACTATTATATACAGCAAACTAGTTTCTTAGCTTATACTGGAAAGGTACATGGAGCAGTGAGATCTCTTCTCAGCGTTAATCCCCGACTCGGCGAGTATTCATTAAGGAGACTTACGTGAATAAGAGTACTGATCTACCTATCCAAATCTGGTGTACTACAATAAACGCTAGGTATATACATAGTCACCTTATCCTGGGAAAATACACTTATGATGTAGAGGCATGAGCTATGTATTAAGAGCTGTGTAATGTCATGTGATTAAGAATTGTGAGTTCTGCTACTGATGGATCAATAGCTAATCTCTTAGTCTAGATAGTAGGCGTGAGTATATTATAGCTTTACGAGGTGTATAATAAAATGGCTTAATTTAATGATAAGTAGTAGAATGGGAGAGTGGTTTAAGTATAATAAACGAATGTAATACACTCTAAAATATATTTCATAATGGTTTATGTATTTAATATAGTATTATTTAGTTAGGTATATTATATAGAGAGGTTAATAAGATGTAGAAGAATACTATGAGGTGTATATGCTGTTATTATTCTTAAGCCGTATTAATTTGTTATGACACCATGAAAACATATAATAAAGGATATATTATCATATATGTATAATAGTAACACCGCTATAGGTATATTTTATAGTGAACGTATATCAAGAATATTATAATAATATAGATAGATGTCATTTTAAAAGTGAAACTAGAAACTTTTGAGTTTAGTAGTAATAGTTTTATTACAATAATATATGAGTGATGAAAATGAGAATTTTATTATATGAGTATTCCTAATGCGCCGCATTACCCAGGTAGAATAGATCATGCCTTTAAGTATTAAGAGTTTTTAGCCTAATTTAATTAAAGTACGACTAGATAATTCATTGGTACCTAATGTATGGTAATAGACAAATCGATAGATGGGGCGGAAGAATGCCGAACTGGCATACTTTATAAGGATTCGTAAATTCGCGAACCTAATCCGAGTCCAGAGGGTAGTTACGTTGAGGAAGATTATCTGACCAATCCCGAGCATCCGAATCCGAAATTCCGTCAACATTTGAGTGTCGAGAAATTCTTGGATCCGGAAAATCGCGGTGAAAGGTGTGGAGGAGAGAAAAATGTCTCGAGTCCAGTCGACATGTCCGGAGATCTGCATGGTAAAAAGGCGTCCGTTGGGAGTCCGAATCCGAATCCGTGAGGAAACATTACCCTGTTATGTCCATCTCCGAGTTCATGTTTGACGAAGTGAGCGAAGCAAGAGGGTCGGTGAGGTGGAAGGCTTCCGTACAAAATAAGACAATTGTCTTTTTTATCTCTTATTCAGAAATTTCTATATCCTGAGCATGACCATTGACGATCTCTACGTCAATAGAAACCTGAAATCCAGGAAGTAAGCCAAATGTTTTTGATTTTCGAAATTACATCAATATCATTGATCATTTCCTGGCACTATTCATATATTGCTTCGACGGTTTGCTCTTAAACCTCACACAAATTGACATTTCAAATAACAAAATATTACGCAGATACACATATAAAATTCACACAAATAAAAGAAGCAATATTGCTAAACTGATCTCTGCCCTTTTGGCGGGAGATGGTGTAAGGAAAATAATTTATCAGTTGTTTAGAATGATTTTAATTTGAAAGCAATAATTAGAGATGTATTCCATACTACTACAACTACTTCATGAATAGTAAGTTTTAATTGTACACTAGTACATAGTACTCGAAATACTGCGTTTAGGTTTTGTGCGAAGGCAGTATATGATTTATGAACCCCTGTTCATTAACGATATTATAATAATATATTATTATAATATAATATATATATATTAATATATATTATAATATATATATATATATTAATATATATATTATATATATTATATAAATAATTATATATATATATTATTAAGTGGTATCGATGAAAATTTTATATGAATTTTGTGATTGTACAAGTATATCACACCAATTGGCGAGCCTGATGTGTCGAAATCAGGCCATCGCTTAGATGAGATTTTTTGATGCAAAATTTAAGTTTTTTTTTTTAGGGCACTAACCTTAAGAATTATGATACTTAATTTAATAATAATAATGATTATTATTATTATTTTATTATTATTATTATTATTTATTATTATTTATTATTATTATTATTATTTAATATTATTATAATTATTATTATTTTATTATTATTATTTGTTGTTAGATAGATATAAATTAGTATTACCAGCTTAGAAAAAAGATTGAAAGCGTGGTGTTAATTAATCTGGTCAGAATTTTTTTTTTTTTTGTGAAATTGTTTATTTGAGAGGTACTTATCTTTATTTGTGCGTAGTTTAATTATTGTTTTTCATGCAGGGAATATATATATATATATAAAATAATATATTATGTTATATTATAATATATATATATATATATATATATATTTATAATGTCGTATATATTCTTATTATATATATTATATATATATATATATATATATATATATATATTATATAATATATAGTGTAGATGGTTAGTTCTGAAATGAACGTACTCTAGTACTTTTATTCTGAAATACATATTTTTCAATGAAGGTGCATTCTGACGATATATTAAATTTGGCTGAAATTTGCTTCAATTATTAAATGAATAGGTGTGCTTTTTCTTTTTTGATTTTAGCATCATGTTTCTGAGTTGCTAATTATTAATTTTGTGATTTTTACTACTATTTTAAAAAGGTAGCTTTTATTAAAAGCCTTTTTCTATTATTTATGGTATGGCATTTTCACAAAGGGAAGGTAGATTCGTTTAAAGAGATGAGGTAGTTTACAGGTGTTTTAGAGAGATTTTTTTCCTGTTTTTTTTTTTGTTTTTTTTTTTTTTTTTGTAGAATATTTGGCTTTTTGTCAATTAAAGAGTAATAAGGCATATTTTCGGATGTTTTTGAACTGTGGGTTATTAAATCATTCAGTTATTTATTACATATTTACGTAATATACATCGATCCTAAGTTGTTTGATTAAGTAATTTCGGTTTTGTTTGTTAATTGTTTTTCTTTTTTAATTTATAGCTTGTTTTTTATTGCTTATTATTTCAAACATTAATTGGGCATACACAATATATTTAATTTTAAATTAATATAGTTTGAAAGGTTTAGAACTTTATCTAGAGTTATTTCATCGTCATCTGGGGTAGCCAGACAAGAGACGTCCCGGGACTTTGATTGCTCATCGCTATTTGTTTTCATAGAAAAATTCGGTGCAAGCTGCAGAAGTTTGGTAATGATACATCACTATGTATCGGATGATTCTTCGCTTTTTTTATAACCTTTTTTGGATTGTAATCTCCACAACATATGTTTTTTCCGTTGATAAGAATAACAGACAGGTGATTGTATGACAAGGTTTTTGCCATATATAATATATTATTAATAATATATTATATAATATGTATATAATAGATCAATATAATATATAATATGAAATATTTATATATATTATTATCATATATTATATATTATTAATATATTATATATATATATTTAATATATTATATTATATATGATATATTATATATTATATTTTATATTATATAATATTATTATATATATATATATTATTATATATAATATTAATAATATATATATATATATAATACATTGATTGTCTATGGCAACGACTTTCCTTTGCGAATTTGCCAATTTGAACCAAATTGTTTATCTTAAAAATTTTTTTAAATTGCAGGAATGTATTTTGTACGTCATTTAAAGTGTTGAGATAGCCTCTCTTCATTATCTATTATGATTATTTTTCCACTCAATTGAATAATTTCATTCATTTTTTATTGTTAGATTTTAAAAGATTGGGTTACATCAATGCTGAGTCGAAGGTTTTTTGTTTGCGGTGCCGCAACGAGTGATTTTTGGGTAGAGTGCAGCTGAGCCAAATTTTTTTTGGGGTGGAGCGAGTCAGGGAGCAGAAAAGTGTTGCTGCACGACTCCGGAATTATTTTTTTTATAGATTTCATTTATATTTGTTGTTTTAATTAGATTTTATTTTTATGAGTTTTGTTGCGCTGAATTAGAAATTATATTAGTTTTGTCTTTGTGCAGGTTTGCCGCTTTCATATGAAAACATTAAAAATTATTACAACTTTGAAAGAAATGCAAAAATTTTTTTTTTTTTCTGGTTTCATAAAGAAATTCGCTTTTCCCTTTTTATTTTTTGTTGTATATTGATTTTAGGAATATAATTGGGGGAGTACACATTTCACTCACTATATGATATTTCAAAGAATTCTTTACACTAGTCTTTATCTAGATACTTAGCACAAAGAAGTTTTTTGGTTTGAATTTTAGGGAACTAGTAGTGTTTCAGAAACCATACTTGAAACATGTGATTTAATTAAAATTATACATTTCAAAAAGTGAAAGCATTCGATTATTTATGATTAAATTATTTTAATAGTTACCTATAAATGAATTTTAATTGTTCACCGTATATGATTGATTTATATAGTAAAAATGTGTAAATTTTTTTTATATTATCAGATTTTATTTTGCATAAATTTTATATAATGATTAAATGTTGAATTTTAACCTAATGTATGATTATTTTCTCGTTAGTAAGATTAATTTCTTGTTCAAACTGATACTTCATATAGGTTTAAAGTATCACTGCGATATATATAATATATATATTATATTACTATACTATATATATATATAATATATATATATAATCACATATACTTATTATATTACCTATATATATATGATTCTACAAATTTAAGCATTTAAAGTATATATAAATATATACTTATAATACTAATTCATCTATTATTTATATCTATATACTATTAATACTAATATACTAAAGATATAATATCTATAATATCTATATTATATATACTAATATATCTTATTATCTATATACATATACTAACTACTAATAGTTAGTATACTCTAATCTATATTTACGTCATTAATATAATAATTAATATATATATATATTATATATTAATATATAATATTATATATATTATATATATATATATATAATATATTACTATATTCGAAAATTTTGTGATTAACTTTACTGAATAATATATTCAATAGATCCAATATCACATATTAATTGTAGTTTTAAACTAACTATTAGATGATAGAAGTAGTTTGCATAATGAGATCAAAGTTCTTTATCATGATACCAAGTAGTTTTTCAAGCGTTAATAATAATTACTTTTAGATTCTGTAAGTAGTTTGAATTCCTAACATAGATGGTGAGAACCCTACAATTGTCAGTTTCAAGTAGTTATTGTTGAGGTGTTATTTATTATCCGATTTGTATATTTATCCATCAGTTTGTCGTGTTTAACTGAATTTTTTTTTTTTTGAGGGAGATTTTTTTATGTTTTCAAGTGTATAATAGGCAATCTGAGATAGACAAAACAATATTGTGTTATTTGATGTAATTTGGGGTAGTTTTTACAACTGTAACGAAACGGCAAAGGAAAAATTGAAATTAGTAACATTTATAATATATTTATATTATATTTTATATATATATATTATATTATATTATTATATTATATTATATTATATAAATTATATATATATATTATATATATTAATATATATCTATGTGAAGGAGAATAATGGAGGTTTATTAGATGTTTGGTCTATGTGAAGGTAGTGTCAGTGGTTGTAGCGGATTTCGAAGGTGAGTGTGTTGGAAATGACTCTCTGGTAGACAAAAGATAGTGGACTGGTCTAAGAGTGCTGAAGAAGGATGTGAAATTGGTTCAGGCGAGACATGATGTGTATTATAGAGGATAACGGGGTTTTTAGTAGGGTCTGTTGTGGCATGATTAAGGGGATGACCTTATTTGACGACGGCTGCACTTAGTATGGGAGGGTATGGTGAATCTTATATATACCTAGTATATATATATATTATAATATATATTATATACTTATAAATATATATATATATATAATTAATATATATATATTTATAATATAATATAAATATATATATATAATTTTATATATATTATAATAAAGAATAAGTATAATTTTAAGCAGCTAGATAAGCTTTACATCAATAAGTTTTACTATTTTCCCAATATGAAAACTTGTTCGTTATGACTATATGTCAAGTGAAGCATTCAGGAGCATTGATTGTAATGATTTTTAAAGATATAAGTATAGTGTAGTTTTTAGTTTTATTTGCAGAGGAAGGATTTAAAAGACAGGTGTTGACAGCAGATTTTAGCTGATTGGAAATCATAAAAGACGTAAAATAGTAAATAGAAGACCTGGAGAAGAATATAAATTTGAATGTTTGCTTAAAGGGACGGTTTGTGCATTTGAACATGGATGTTTGTACAAGGGTAAACGTAAATTATTTTGCATTACTATTAGACTTGCTGACGAAGATTAAAACGTTATTAGTAAAACAGTAGTAAGAGATACCAAATCGCAGCATTTCAGTTAAAATATTCCACAGCGTGTTGATGTTTTCAAAGAATTCGAAATTAATAAAAGGAAAGCAATTAGCATAGTTACGGCTGACGCATCAAATATGATCAGTACGTTTTTAAAAATTAAATCAGGATAATGAGCAAGAATTGAGGAGCTGGTCAATGTGATGCAGAATTTATTGAATGTCAAAAAGAAGAAGTTATAAGTTGATTATCAGAACGAACATGGCAAGAGTATGAAAAAATCATGTTCCAATGACGTTAATATTTAGTGGACGCATTAGGGGTGGAGTTCACACTGTACAATACTCTTGCAGCAAATCTTATAAACGAGGCGAGACGAATAGCAAAAGTAGCACGTGTCCCATAATTAATTGAAGTTTTAAAGCGTCAAGGTGGAAAAGTGAGGTACACCTGAAGTTTCTCTCCCCAACAGTCAATGAGAGCAAATTGAAACCTTCGGGAAGTTATTAAAATATCCTTTCCATACAACAAAGAAAATTCAAGCAGAGGACTTGACTGCTTAAAATTTTTATAGTGAATGAAAGTATCTAATTAATGAAGAGAACATAAAGATGTTTAAGCAAATGACAAAAATTCCGTGAAAGAAGGGTAAAAAGGAAAGAATGTGAAGTAAAAACAAAATATTTTTTCGGTCATCTATATTGATCCATAGTTTGGAATCATCCTCAGAACTGGAGATCTGATATCAATAGCTAGTAATTCTCTTTGTGAACTAGGACTTAAAATGAATAACACTATCGAACAGGAATCTGAGTCGGAGTCAGATAGTTTATCAGTTTCAGGAATTCTTTCTTGTGGCATCTTATCAGATTACGGTAAAGAAGCCAATGTTGATAGGCAATGGAACCAATTGGAGCACGCAGAAAATCGATTGAAAAATGACAATCGGTCAATAAAAAAACCTTCAACCCAAAAATCTTCTGGAATAACACAAAGGTAGAATTATACATGCCATTAGTTCAAACGAAAATCGACCGGAAATAAATGTTATAACAGTTACGGAGACAATCCTTTATTATCCTAAAATTTTGCAAGATGCTGCTTACACAGTTGAAGCTTTGCCTCTCAATCAAGTGAGGGTTGAATGCTTATTTTCTGATTTATAATAAGAACAAAGTTTTGTAATAAAAATATATTACATTTGCGAGTTTAATGTATGTTTCAGATAGTTCAAAAGATTACTTTAAAGTAGAAGAAGTAAATTATAATTATTTTATATGTATAAAATTTTTCTGTAAAAATATTTTTAAATTTTGATTGTATCAAGATGTATTAAGATTAATTTTCTTATAAGGATGAAAAATTATACTTACGAGAATAAATTGTTATTATGTGTAAACGGAATATATAAGTTGAGTCAGAGTATCGACAATTTTTAAAATGATGGGCCTGAAGCATAGGGCAGTACCGGTGCAGAAGATATTTAACCGGCTCCACGGCCTGTTTTAAAATTCAAATGTTCGAATTTATTTTTCATTCCAGTTCATTCTCCCTGTAATTTAAGCTGGGAATAATTTATTTTTACTTTTGCAAATTATGAAGATGTAATGTGTATTAGTGAGACGTCCTTACCGATATGGCTTTTTAATTGACATTTAACCATAATATTTCTATACAACTAGAAACATACAATGAAGAAAAATATGGTAGTTTTTTATCACCTCAAAACAATTTCTATCTGTTATGAATAATGATTAATAATAATAATATTATATAATATAATAATAAAATATAATAATATAATAATAATACATAATAATATATATATAAAAATTAACTGATAATAATATGTATCTATGAAATCTTTCAAGCATCGTTAATTGTTTGCAGTATAGTTGTTTGTTGTTAAACCTAGAAATGTTTTATGTGTGAACAGTTGGCAGAGTAAGAGTGGGAGGGTAAGAGAGAGAGGAGGAGGAGAAAGATTGAAGATCGTTTAGAAGAGAAGAATTTAAAGTTGTTGATTTTTATCAATTAAATTTAAATGAGTATTGTTAGCTGCCCAGGAAATGCGATATATCATGTAATTAGAATTGAATAGGAATATAGGTAGAAGCCAGTTGAGTAATACTATTATAACTGAACCTAGTTAATGGACTTGGGTATCTGTGTGAGATAATTGGGTTGGGTGTATAAGCTGAGAATAATATTAATAAAGGAAAGAGAGTTGAGGAGAGAAAGAGAAACTTGAGGAATAGTATTATTAACAGTAAAGAAATTATGGATCGTTCCATGAGCAGCTGGTGAAATGTGAAGATTTTTGAATATAGAGTGAATGAGGATGCTTTGGATATTTTAAATGCCACACACACGCTTTCTATTTCTAAGAAAAGCCACTCAGTAAGTGAACGATTTTACCCGAGATATTCGGGTAAAAAAAAACATATGAACGATAAAAAATAGTAAATCCAAGCGATTAGTATAATTTAACAGAATTAGATAAAAGATTTGAGAGAATAGCATGGAGATATCGAGTCAATACTTACGAGATAATTTGTTTTAAATCGCTTGTACAATAGCAATTTCCAGATCCCGAAAGTTCGAGTATTTGCAGAGTAAGAATTGACCGGTTTACCCATCTTTTACCTTAGCCAATTCTCCTAAAATCCGGAGGATGCCTAGGAGCGTCCGTTTCTCCTATGTTCATGGTTTAGGATTATTTAAAGTCGAAAATATCAGAGGAGAATTAGGAATATAGCGAAATCGTTAGGGTATACGAGTGTTAGAATATATGAGAATTTGGGCTTTTCTTGTACAAAGCGGAAAGAAAAAGAAAATTAAGCTATTAGAAGTTGATGTGAATTATTAATGATAAATTTATTAATAAGTAAAAATATCCTTTTTCTTGTCACATTTCTTCAGTGATTTGTAGGTGTAAATAATAATAGATACTTAAAGTATTTAATTAAATGAAATAACCAGAACCAATATGATGCTTTTCCATTCGAAATATGCATTGTTTTAATGAATAGCGTGATCGGTGCCATATGATTTCATGAACTTAGGAGAAAGTATTTGTGGAAGGAAGAATGAAACCTCTATCCCGTAGGCCGTAAGCGAATTAGTCAGCTATTTCACGAGGCTAAGGGTCGATCGGCATTCGTGTAAGTGGATCGTTCCATTGGTAGTTCTTTTATAATACAGTCTTCTTCGATAGTTTCCAACTTTTATTTGTAATAAGAAAATATTAAAATATACTACTT